>LR990343.1:6600000-6817500 GCA_905147345.3 Mythimna impura | reverse complement strand
AATAAACTCCCAGATGTCCTAAAGAATAAAACTAGTGGATCATCATTTATGTATAAATCAACTCAAGCAAATATTATTACAAAAAAGCATATTATTATACATTACACGAATATTTCAATGACAATATTATTAATTGGATAATTAAATAATGGGTATGTTTGGATAACGATCTCAATGTATAATATAATTTAATTTAGTATAATTAATTTTGCTAGATTTTGTTTCTAAAAAATGTTAACTACTGAATAAGTACAATAGCCTATATTTATTTTCTTTTTAAATTAAATTAATGTAATTGTTATAAATATATTATTATAACCATAATTGTGTCTTAGCTTTAAGCAATTATTATAACATTTTTGATGACATTATGATACGCAAATAAAGATATAATTAGTTCAGTAGTTTAACCGTAAAAGCGTAACAGACAGAAAGAGTTACTTTCACACTTGTAATGTTAAAAAGTGTGAATTTAAAACCTTTGTAGAAAAGTAGTCTTTGATAGTGGTCTTTCAAAGGCTAAACTTTTATTATTCCTCTCCTAAACATCGCTGGGATTCGTTAAATATAAGAATTTGTCTAAGCATTGAAAAAAAGGTCCATTGGTTGAGAAAACTCACATAGGTACACTTCATAGTCAGTCCTAGCGAAAGCCAATACCAAAGCTCCGCAGATCTTACTGCTGGTAGATATCATGCCGAGCACGGCATCATCTGCCTTCAGCTTTCTACTGAATACGCTGATTGCGAATAAAGTGCCTGAAAACAAGTAATAATACATGTTAAAGTATCTTTTAAGAGGAAAGCACAGCCCCCTAGCCAAGTTACGACCGTTTCGTTTCGATTCCCTTGCGTCAAACGCCTCGAGTAAGCCACGCCTCAGATTCCTTTGTTCTGACGTCATCTCAACGCTGTCACGTGGTCAGAACAAAGGAATCGGAGGCGTGGCCTACTCGAGGCGTTCGACGCAAGAGAATTGAAACGAAATGGTTGTTCCTTGGCTAGGGGGGGGCAAAGGTATTACTATGTCCTCGTGGGGGCCATCGGCGGTAGCGGACTCTCGCACCGGGCCCTGGTACAGGCTATGGTTGCCTCCGTCTGCAGCAATACTAGCGAAGGAGGCGGCCGCATGCGTGAAAGAACGGACATCCTCACGCCCCAGGAACCGAGATCTCAACCCCGACTACTAGTCACTGTAGGCGTGGGCTTGCGAACGACGAGGAATAGGTAACTCGCCGTCCGACCATCCGGTAACCGTCCGGACCGAGCTCGAGTCGTCGACGGCGCGTATTGTTCCACGCAGGGCCTAGCAGGGCCATAAGCCTACTGGGGCCATGGGTCGACTTCTGAAAGGGAAACCCGTGGTCCTAGAACGAAAAGGGCAACGAAAGAACAGGAGTGGGTTTTTAGTCAGTAAAAGTATGACACACCCTCACGCACCGTTCAAGAGCGGGAGATGTCATTGGATGATTTTCCCACCTTCGAAAAAAAAAGGTATAGATCCCTAAAAACTGTTTATAAGTGCCAATACAAGTCAAGACTTTGATTAAATCTGGTATTTAACCCGAAATTAATAACTTAAGTTTAATGGAAAATCCAATAGGTCTAAATCGACACGAAAAAAAAGTTCCCGAAAGTCGCTTTTGTAACAACTAAACCAACGAGTTGGTACAGTGGACCAACGAGGCAGTTATTAGTGCCAAGAGACTCATTAGTTCAAACTCGACCTCCAGGGGTCAAGTTGTTCATAAATCAGAATTATACAGTAATACTGCAACTAGAGTATTCGGGAATAATATTTGAAAGCCAACAGATGCCGCAAACTACAAAATCACAGTTGCATTCAAAGTCGCTTGGGCTATTGACTGCATAAGTAGTAGGTATTACACTGAGCATGGCAGTTGAGAGTTTGTCACGCTCACTCAAATGTCTCACTGATGGTGGCGCGTATGTTGGATTATTCGGTTCCCTTCAAAATGGATGATCTAAGTGGTGCTTTTTTTTAGGGTGGAAAATCATCTAATGACTGACTAAAATCCACTCCTGTTCCTTCTTTGCCTTCGTTCGAGGGCCCCGGGGTTCTCTTTCGCACAACCCATGGCCCAGTAGGCTTCGACTATGCTGGGCCCCTATGGTTTGCTGACATGAGGCGCACGTGGAACACTACGCGCCGTCGACGAGTTGGGCTCGATCTGGACGGTTACGGGACGATCGTAAGGCGAGCTACCCTTTGCTCGCCGTCCACAAGCCCGCACCTACGGTGGCTGGAAATCGGGATCGGGATCCCGGCGGCTGGGGCGTGAGGGCCGTTCCCTCGCGCGTGAGCTAAGTGGTGCTGATATACGCGACATGTCCGTGAACACAACACAGGACATATCAGTTGAGACTGATAATATATTTCTCTTACCTGCCAGTTGTTTATTTTAACTTGTATATTATTCAGAATTTGTTGTTTTTTTTTTTTACTTTATTTACATTGTTCTCACATTATAGTAGCGACAAGAATTAAGTAACCGAGATATTTGTTATACATAACATGAATGAAAAGAGTGTCCATGGACTTTCCTGTACGTTCTTCGTTCGTAGAGGTCTACGCTTTGGATTGTGAAATTAGCGTAGTTTTTCTTTCATTTAATAAATACCATAGCCATGATAGTAAGCTGTTCTGCCCCCCTAGCCACGTTACAACCGTTTCGTTTCGATTCTCTTTTCGTTGATCGCCTCGAGTCGGCCACGCCTCCTATTCCTTTGTTCTCGTGGTCACGTGACTCAGTGTTGAGATGACGTCATAACAAAGGAATCGGAGGCGTGGCCGACTCGAGGCAATCGACGAAAAGAGAATAGAAACGAAATATTTGTAACTTAGCTATAGTGTTCACGGGGCTGCTATAGTGTTCACGGTGTAACAAGATGAAACAAAATAACTGTACAATTGTTACTTACCAACGGAGTGTGTGACAAGGCTATAAGTTGAGTAGATGCTGTACTTGACTTCATCCCAATTGAACTGATATCGAGTAAATATGTACATGATACTCAGCTCTCCTGCAAACAAACAATAAGTTATCGGTTGATCAATTGTGAAGGTGAAAGTTTATGTGTATTTGTATGTATGTTTGTTAACGGGTGACCAGCCCCCCGAGCCAAGTTACAACCGTTTCGTTTCGATTATGTTTTCGGCCATCGCCTCGAGTAGGCTACGCCTCTAATTCCTTTATTCTGACGTCATCTCAACGCTCAGTCACGTGGTCAGAACAAAGGAATAGAAGGCGTGGCTCGAGCCGATCAACGAAAAGAGAATCGAAACGAAACAGTTATAACTTGGCTAGGGGGGCAGACGGTTGCAAACTAACGTTCCAACCAAGGTGACCTTGGTTTGTGTTGCGGCTACATAGATGTAAACCACGCGCCAACACGTTCAGTAGTTGGGAAAACGCGCTTCCCAACCGAGGGCGTTGAAATTCACGATTTACAACGCTGACTACACGGATTGAAACTAGCAAGGTCACCATGGTTGGGACGTTGGTCTGCAACCATCTGGTCACCCCTTAAATCCTTCACGATTAAATGGATGAACCGATTTGGAAAAAATTTAGCACGCGCTTTCGTTTGTCCTGGAATAGGACATAGGTAGAATACTTTTTATACTGGGAATATGTTCCCTTTGAGATAATTTACTACTAACACAAGGAAAAGCAACAGACAACTTGTACCTAATAAATATAAAGATTATTAAACAAAATTTTTTATACGAGGCGTTGGTCACTAGATCCTCTCAAAATGGACCCGCGATGGGAACATATAACCTAATTACATTTTGAATTGGTCGACTGGACCCACCCACTGCTAATTCCTTAATAGTAGTCACAGAGTAAAGCTGAAACATTTAGTTTTATTTTTATGGCTTAAAATGTTTCTGAAAAATGTTGCTGCCAGTGGCATCGCCCGCGTCAAAGTAGTTTTCGCTATAGTTTATCCCCTTAAGGACTATATTTCACCTGGACAACATGGCGGTGTAATCAGTTCCACCGCCATGGTGGAAACCAAACGGACACCATGGTGTCCCGGTGAAATATAGTCCTTTCATATGAAAGATTTTCTTCTTACATACTCTTTGGTGGGGGCGACACTGGCGGCCGGACTTGCGTCCGAGCTGGTCGCGTCACCGTCGCGTCCATTGGTTGCGCAACCAAACGGACACCATGGTGTCCCGGTGAAATATAGCCCTAAGGGATCAATTTTGGAAAATTCTCACTTAGTGCTCGCCTACGTCATCAAAAGAAATCTAGTACAAAATTTCACTATCCTGGTCCGAGTAGTCACCTGCGCAGGTGAGTAACTCTCTATAGAGCTCTATACACTTTGTTGGTAACGGCGAATGGTCGCGCCGCCATGGTGTCCCGGTGAAATATAGCCCTAAGGGATCAATTTTGGAAAATTCTCACTTAGTGCTCGCCTACGTCATCAAAAGAAATCTAGTACAAAATTTCACTATCCTGGTCCTAGTAGTCACCTGCGCAGGTGAGTAACTCTCTATAGAGCTCTATACACTTTGTTGGTAACGGCGAATGGTCGCGCCGCCATGGTGTCCCGGTGAAATATAGCCCTAAGGGATGAATTTTGGAAAATTCTCACTTAGTGCTCGCCTACGTCATCGAAAGAAATTTTGTACAAAATTTCACTATCCTGGTCCTAGTAGTTTCGGCTGTACGTTGATATGTCAGTCAGTCAGTTTCCCTTTTAATAAGTATTATAGAAGATGAATCGACCCTAAACTCCTAACTTACCTTCCATATCATTGGCGTAGCTACCAAAAGGCTAAGCGGGGCAGTGCCCCAGGGCCCCCAAGCTCGGGGGGACCAAAACCTAATTAATAAACCTCTTATTGAACTAACGAAAAATGTTCCCACCTACGAAATATAAATAAAAACAATTGTAAATTGTAACACTACTTTAATATTATGGTAACTCGTTTAAGTCAGTAAAAGTCTGATACTCCTTCTCACTCCACCCAGAGTAGGAGAAGTTATTTGATATAATATAATATAATAATATAATATTCCACAACTATCACACAACGCCGTCTAGTCCCAAGCTAAGCAGAGCTTGTGTTATGGGTACTAGACAACTGATAAACATACTTATATATTTCTAAATACATACATATTATAGATAAATTACACCCAGACACAGAACAAATGATCGTGCTCATCACACAAACATTTGTCCTGGGTGAGAATCGAACCCACGACCTCCGGCATAGCAGTCAGGGTCACTAACCACTAGACCAACAGGCCAGTCGATGATGATAATGATGATTTCCTACGTAAAAAAAGAGGCCCAAATTTTTTTTGCCCCAGGGCCTTTGGTCGCCTAGCTACGCCCCTGTTCCGTATAGTCCAATTTTGAATCAACAACAACAATCTTTCCACTTCCACAAATAGCAAGAAGAAGTTATGAAATGTAAATAATAACTAGTAGCAGCGTATGATGTGAAGCTGAACTTTACTAAAGCAATCACTGCCTAGGACGGCTACCCTGTAATTTCCCATGAGGACTAGAAACTACCTCCACTATGAATGACGACTTACGGACTATAACTTTGGAGATTTGATAGGTATTTTTTCCTGACTTCTATTTGGTCTTTGAAAACTGGATCAAATGTTTAAGTGGGTCCATTTTTTGGGTTCCGTGCCTCTAAAGGAAAAAACGGAGCCTTTATAGGATCACTTTGTTGTCCATCTGTCTGTCTGTCTGTCAAGACCCTTTATCTCGGGAACGTGTGAAGGTATCGAGTTGATATTAAAACTATATACCTAAGTCTACGGTCCCTTAAAGCTCGGAAAAACTTCTGTGTTTACGAAAAAAAAGATCGCGTATTTCGACACTCTCAAAGAAATGAAATTCATAGGGTACTTCCCGTTTACCTAGAATCCTGAAATTTGGCATGAAGCAAGGTCTCATAGCAGAAGTGTAAGTAAAAATCTGAAAACTTTAAATTTGTAGTTACGACACAAAAAAAAATCTTCTTTTGCTATTCAAATCGGGAATTGAACTATTCACATTATGTAAGGTTGTACGGAACCCTCAGTGTGCGAGTCCGACTCGTACTTGCCCAGTTTTTTACCTAAGATACTGCGCTGCAATAGTTCAGTTTCCTAAGTAGAAACTAGTTAAAATGATAAACAAAATGGTTGTGTATGTCATTAAATCATCTGACATTCAGTTTGACAAAATATCATATTACCCAGCCACCGGGCTGTGAAGGTCAGGTCGGTAAACACTGCATCTAGAATACTCGAACCGTAAAATACTAAGTCCAGTTAGATTGGATGCCGATTCTCACTTGGCTAATATATTATTTATTTTTGTGAAATGTTTGTTTGACATGTTTTTTTTTTCTGCAAATGTTTTATACACCATTAGTTTTTAATTAGTACAAATACTTAAAGGGCGTATTAGAAAAGGTCTTGTTATTATTTAAGTAGTCTCAATAAATAATTTTGATTTTATTTTATAGTGTGATGGCTACAACCCGGGAATCTTTAAGTCAAGAGTGAATAGGTTACTTCTAGGTAAGCGCGCTCCATCGTCGACCGCATCGTCGCTTTCCATCAGGTGAGATAGCGGTCAAGCGCGAACCTATCAAGAATAAAAAAAAAAGTGTCCTTTGACAAATCCTATCAATAAATCACACTAATATTAATAAATATTAATGAAGGCGAAAGTAACATTAAAAAAGTGTGAATGTGTATGTATGTTTGTTACTTCTTCACGCTCGAACGGCTAAACGGATTTAGATAAAACTAGGTACACAGTGTCCTGGAGTAGCATATACAATACTTTTTATCAAATACAAATTTACAGTTTTCAGATTTTTCTTTTACTTACTTGTGTAATGAGACCTTGCTTGTTGCCAAATTTCAGAATTCTAGGTCAACGGGAAGTACCCTATGAATTTTGATTCTCTTGAGATTGTTGAAATATATGTTTTTTGCGACATAAACGGCCGTATCTCCGTTTAACTCGCTAACTCAAAAGTTTGATTTTTTTACAGCTTCAAAGGACTGCAGTTCTGAGTATATGGTTTTAATTTCAACTCGATACTTCAACGCGTTTCTGAGATAAAGGGTCTTGACAGACAGACAGACGAACAACAAAGTGATCCTATAAGGGTTCCGTTTTATCCTTTTGAGGTGCGGTACCCTAAAAAGCTAGATAGTTGATGATAATTGAATGAAAAATAGCGATTTTATATATTATGCTTTTCACACATCGTAAGCGAGCCAAAAGTTAAAACAGTTCATTATATTTATCTCTTTAAATAATCTGTATGTATAAAAGCGAAATACCACTCACTGATTAATCACGAAATCTCAGAAACTATAACACCTACTAACTTAAAATTTGGCAGGTAGGTTCCTTATAGGGTGTAGACATCCGCTAAGAACGGATTTTACGAAACTCCACCCCTAAGGGGGTAAAACGGGGGTTGGAAGTTTGCATGAAGAAACCTACTTTTTCGCGGGTGAAACCGCTGGCAGAAGCTAGTAATAGATAAATATAATACGTCAGTCATTTACTGCAACTGCGCAAACAATGTAACAGAGCTAATAAGTACTAATCACAATCTTTATTATACGAGTACTATACGTAATCTAATCAGTGCAAACATTGCATTTTATTTACTCATTCCTATTGTTGAAAACATAATAAATATTATGCGGTAAATACAACGCCTACTTGAATACATTATTAAATGTATTGTTGCTAACAATATGCGGGATATTTGTATTCCCTGAAGGATATATATTATGGTATACCGAGGTTTCGCTCGTTATAATGTGCAAGTCGGGTACAGTCGAACAAAGGTATCAGTAAACAGGGTCGTCAGATATAGTTAAAGTTTTCATGATACCAATTAAAAAAAAAAAAAAAAAATACTATTTATCAGGTATCATTAAATCAGAAACAACCATTTTTAAGGTACCGTACCTCAAAAGAAAAAAACGGAACCCATATAGGATCACTTTGTTGTCCGTCTGTCTGTCAAGACCCTTTATCTCGGGAACGTGTAAAGGTACCACGTTGAAATTAAAACCATATATTCATGTCTAAGGTATCTTGAAGCTGTGAAAAAATCAAAATTCTGAGTTAACGAAAAAAAGATACGAGTGGAGCACACGGTGGAGGTGTGCCCCGCTTGGGAAGAGCAACGCCGTGTCCTCGTGGGGGCGATCGGCGGCGGCGATCTCTCGCGCCGGGCCTTGGTATAGGCCATGGTCCGGAGCGAGGAGGAGTGGCAGGCGGTCGCCTCCTTCTGCGAAGCAGTAATGCTGGCAAAGGAGGCGGCCGATCGCGTGAGGCAACGGCAACGGTCCTCACGCCTCAGCCGCCGCCGGGATTCCGATCCTGATTTCCGGCCACCGTAGGCGCGGGCTTGCGGACGGCGGGCAATGGGAGGCCCGCCGTCCGACCGTCCGGTAACCATCCGGACCGAGCCCAAGTCGTCGACGGCGCGTATTGTTCCGCGCGCGCCTCAGGGAGATGTCAGCAAATCGTAGGGTCATAGCTTACTGGGGCCATGGGTAGTGTGAAAACGAAACCGGGGCCCTGGGACGAAGGCAACGAAGGAACAGGAGTGGGTTTTTAGTCAGTAAAAGTCTGACACTATCTCTCGCTCCGCCCAAGAGCGGGATTTGTCATAAGATGATTTTCCCACCTATAAAAAAAAAATATACGACACTGTCAAGGTCATTTTACGTTTCACGTGAAGGTCAAGCTTCATAGGGTACTTTCCGTTGACCCAAAATTGTTAAAATTTGGCATACAACAAGGTCTTATAGCACAAGTATAGGAATAAACTAAAAACAGTAAATTTGTTGTTACGTCACAAAAAAAACTTTTTTTTGCGGTTTGGAAAAATCTTCGAGACTCAATTCGGGTGTTGATCTATTTAGAAAGGTAAGTTTGTACGGAACCCTCAGTGCGCGAGTCCGACTCGCACTTGCCTAGTTTTTTTAGTTGTCCGCTTCACGTCGAGTATTTACCTAGAATACTTTTCAAATTTAATTAGACCCTACAATTTAAATAACTTGATAAGCCTGTTATATTTATAGCCCACGTTATATGAAAAAATAAACCTATAAAAAAAAATATATATTCACCCGTCCTAGTTCATAACGCGCCAGACATCCAATTGTCACATCAAGTGTCAGTATTCATTCATCAAAATTCAAATGGCTTCTAGTCAATTATTTAATTCAGAAACATGAATGGTCGTACATTTGTAAATCTGTACATACAACAGTGTGTGTAAGTCTGTGATTTATTCGAGCTCTCGATGTCAACGGCGCAATGCACCATGCGTTTATGAACGACGATCATTTTTGTAGAAACGGTTGTGTTAGATACATGTTTTTGTTCATAGCATAGCATTGCATAGCATAATTATTAAATGATGATGATGCCTTATAATGTACCCACTGCTGGGACTCAGGCCTCCTCTCTAGGAGAGGGAATTGTTTTGTTCACGTTAAGTTAAATGTTGAATTAATGAAATGTCTATTTCGTCTCTAGATGCCACAGAACTAGTGGTAATTTTCCCACCAGTTTCAGTTTTTTATAGGGTTCCGTACTTCAAAACGAAAAAAACAGAACCCTTATAGCATCACTTTGTTGTCCGTCTGTCTGTTAAGACCCTTTATCTCGGGAACGCGTGGAGGTATCGAGTTGAAATTAAAACCATATACACAGATATAGGGAAAAATCAGAAAACTGTAAATTTGGAATTACGTCACTAAAAAAACTTATTTTGCGATTCGGAAATATCTTCATAACTCAGTTCGGAAATTGAACTGTTTTCTTAGTGCGCGAGTCCGACTCGCACTTGCCCGGTTTTTTTTCTGTACTTTTGTTCTTTTTTACTCTATGTTTGTGACGTTGTGTTGTGTCTGCCCCGAATAATAAATAAATAAATTCCTATTCTATTCTATTCCTTTTTTCTATCAAAACATCAGAAGACTAATTAACGTTCAATTGGGCACTTTATACTGATATCTAAATCGCCACTAACTAAAAATTCAAAATATTTATCGCAGTATCAGAACTCTGCACGCGATTAGAACACATACAACAGTCTGAAATTAACTATGAGGCGGTCGCCTAGACCAGACACAACAACCGTCTGGTCGAAGAATCCCCGAGGTTTCCAATATTCGAGGTTTACACTCTAAACTATCGATATACCGTAGGCGAGGGCTTGCGGACGGCGAGCAATGGGTAGCTCGACGTCCGACCGTCTGGTAACCATCCGGACCGAGTCCAAGTCGTCGACGTCGCGTATTGTTCCACGCGCGCCTCAAAGAGATGTCAGCAAACAGTAGGGGCCCAGCAGGGTCGAAGCCTACTGGGGCCAAGTGTCTGCTTCTGAAAGAAAGACTCGGCCCTGGTATGAAAGGCAACGAAGGAACAGGAGTGGGTTTTTAGTCAGTAAAAGTCTGACACAGTAAAAGTCTCGCTCCGCCCGAGAGCGGGGAATGTCATTGGATGACGTTCCCACCGAAAAAAAACCATCGATATGATGTCATCCATTGCTACATTAATATCTGTTCCATGCTGTAAATGGATAAAGTGAATTTTTTTTCACTGTCATTTCCTACGCAAAATAAAACAATAGGATTTTTTTACGGCTGGTTATAAAAACACAGTTTCTTCGTTGCCAGTTTTTAATTATTGTTCAAAAGCATTATTTTTGACCTTTTTGCTTTTAAATATGATTTTACGTTGACTGGCATTTTTTTCTTCTTTTTTTTTTAAATAGTGTTTGTGTACCTTGTGCTGTGCCGAATAAATCCATTGTTTCAGGGTTCTGTACCCCAAGGGTAAAACGGGACTCTATTACTAAGACTCCACTGTCCATCTGTCTGTCTGTCCGTCTGTCACCAGGCTGTATCTCATGAATATATTCAGCATATGCATATGTATTTCTGTTATATAATAATGTATTTCTGTTGCCGCTATAACAAAAAATACTAAAAACAGTATAAAATAAATATTTAAGTGGGGCTTCAATACAAAAAACGTGTTTTTTTTTTGCCGTTTTTTTGTTACGAATGGTACGGAACCCTTCGTGCGCGAGTCCGACTCGCACTTGGCTGGTCGTTTTTTCTTTCTTTCGATAACACTTTTAAAAATAATAAATATCTGTTGACTGAATCTAGGTACTGACTGAATTCATGTATGTTTCCACATTTTAATGAAAGGACTCTACACATATACATAATAATTGTATGTTTGAGGTTAACCGCAGAGTACCTGCTTACATCACCTTGCCTATCTGTCAAACAAAGAAGATGAAATACCTATTAAATAACTAAAATTATAAATAAACCTAGTAACTACATTTGATTACTTACCTACGTTGATGTACTATATCATCATCATCATCATTTCAGCCGAAAGACGTCCACTGTTGGACATAGGCCTCCCCTAAGTGTCACCAAAATGAACGGCCCTGAGCATCCATCGGATTCCCGCAACCCTTACCAGGTCATCGGTTCACCTTGTAGGAGGCCTTCCAACGCTTCGTCTTCCGCTACGTGGTCGCCATTCCAGAACCTTTCGGCCCCAACGGCCATCCGTTCTGCGACTAATGTGCCCTTTTTTTTTAAGTGGGAAAATCATTTAATGACAAATAACGCTCTTGGGTGGAGCGAGAGATAGTGTCAGACTTTTACTGACTAAAAACCCGCTCCTGTTCCTTCGTTGCCTTCGTCCCAGGGCTCCGGGTTTTGTTTTCACACTTAATTAACTAATGTGCCCTGCCCATTGCCACTTAAGTTTGGCGACTTTTCATGCTATGTCGGTAACTATCGTTCTCCTGCGGATATCCTCATTCCTGATTCGATCACGCAAGGAAACTCCGAGCATAGCCCCGGATGCTGTATCTACTTCGGCAAACAAAAGCTAAGTCTTTGAATAAATGGTAATAAAGTTGTAGCGACATGCAGTACGCCATATGATAAAGAACCTAAACTACGAAATCCTCCATCGCAGTATCAGCCTTCTTCGAGCGATTAGAAAATATATAACAGTCTGACATCATCTTTGACTGGCCTGTTGGTCTAGTGGACAGTGGCCCTGTCTGCTACGCCAGAGGTCGTGGGTTCGATTCCCACCCAGGATAAATGATTGTGTGATGAGCACGATCATTTGTACTGTGTCTGAGTGTAATAAATCTATAATATGTATGTATTTAGAAATATATAAGTATGTTTATTAGTTGTCTAATACTCATAACACAAGCTCTGCTTAGCTTGGTACTAGACGGCGTCGTGTGATAGTTGTGGAATATTATGTTTATTATTATTATCTATCGGGCAGTTGCCTGGATCACACACAACAACCGTCTGGTCGAAGAATCCCCGAGGTTTCCAATATTCGAGGTTTACACTCTAAACCATCGATATACCGTAGGCGAGGGCTTGCGGACGGCGAGCAATGGGTAGCTCACCGTCCGACCGTCTGGTAACCATCCGGACCGAGCCCAAGTTTTCGACGGCGCGTACTGTTCCACGCGCGCCTCAAAGACATATTAGCAAACAGGTGTGGTATGTCCTTGTGTCTGGTTAGAGTATCCTCTATTTTCTGAGAGCTTAAGGGGACTAACCGCTATAGCAGTTGCTCATTTTTTAGGGTTCCGTACCTCAAAAGGAAAAACGGTTGCTGTCCGTCTGTCTGTCTGTACCCTTTTTTCTCGGGAACGCGTGGAAGTATCGAGTTGAAATTAAAATTATATACTCAGGTCTGCGGTCCCCTAAGCTGTAAAAAAACCAAACTTTTCAGTTAACGAAAAAAAAGATACAGCCGTTTATGTCGCAAAAAAAACGTATATTTCGACACTCTCAAGGGAATCAAAATTCATAGGGTACTTCCCGTTGTCCTAGAATTCTGAAATTTGGCATGAAGCAAGGTCTCATAGCATAAGTATAGGAAAAAATCTGAAAACTGTAAATTTGTAGTTACGTTACGAAAAAAAACTTTTTTACTTGTAAAAATCTTTGAGACTCAATTCGGAAATTAAACTGTTTTCATAGGTAAGTTTGTACGGTTGTTGAAGCCGGTATTTCTAGTCTTGTATCATTGTTTTTGAACGGTCTATCTATATCTTGGTAATAAATCATAATTTGTTGATCACTTACAAATCAAAGTGGAAAATAACCGTAATTCACTTTTGATTTACCTAACAATAAAAACTAAATGTCATTCATAATAATGTTCATTAACATTATTATTGTTAGCGATTTTTATGATTAGTTACATACATTATGATTGTTTTCTGTATTGGCAACATTAAAATGTATTTATTTTGCACTGACAACTGGAACGTTATGCGATTTGACAGCTCAGTGCTATGACAGTTGACAGAGGTTATAAAATAACGCGCTGCGCTGTCCTGACACATTGCATTCCAGTTTTCGGGGTAAGCAACATCTCAGAGTAAGTGCTACTATATAATTGTTATTATTTTAAATGGTAATGATTTATGATATTTGTAATAATTGTGTGCTGTCAAGGCAAAAGTATAGAGGGTGTGTTACCCGTTTTGGTCGTTTTATTTAAAACCTTCCCGTTACACTATATCTAGGTACACTAAATAAGTTTCTTATGCAATCTTTCTCTAAAGTTAACACATTAGCTAACATTATTATTATCAGTACCTATAGGGAAGGCACTATTGACATTATTATGTTTACTCCGGAAACATAGAGCGCAGTAAATATTGTATCACTTCGACAAACATAGTGGAACCTATCAATGTTCTGTTAATAAAATGTTTTTGCTTGTACTAACTGTTATTAGTTTTAGCGAGAATTTAAAAAGTTTGAATACAAAATTACACATTTACTTAATTAATATTTTTATTCTTTGTAGACTCGCCTTTGACCACTATCTCACCTGATGGTAAGCGATGATGTGGCCGCCGATAAAAAACGCTTGCCTAGAAATAACCGCAGCCGTGAGGCACACAATTGTATTTGTTTTTGCGTCTCTTTTGTTTGGTTTCGTGTTTACATAAAGGTGTGTCCAGACAGACCTGGCGAATGCGCCGCTCGCGAGCCGCTTGCGAACTGCGCGCGTGCTGCTCGCGCGCTGTTACAGCCTAAGTTTGGTGTGCCACTCTAGTGCAGTTCCGGCAAGGCTCGAGTGAGGCACGCGCGCACCTACTGCGCCGCTCGAATACGGTGTGTAGCTTGCGCGAGCGGCGCGCGGGCGGCGCAAGGGCTTCGTACGAACATGAAATGTGCGCGCGCAGTTCGCAAGCGGCTCGCAAGCGGCGCATTCGCCAGGTCTGGACACACCTTAACTATTGTTTGTGTGCCTTGCGTGGTGACAAAAAAAAAACATTTTCTTTCTGCAGCATTGGAAGGCCTACCACAAGGTGGACCGATGACCTGGTGAGAGCCACGGGTATCCGATGGATGCGAGATGCTCAGGATCGGTCGTTATGGTGACACTTGGGGAGACCTATGTCCAACAGTGGACGTCTTTCGACTGAAATGATGATGTAGGTACATATGGTTGGGATGTCCACTATGTACTGGTGGTGCAACGCACACTTAAAATTCTGGTTACCCAGTAGGGTAGAGTGTTATAAAGTTTTCAATTGAATTTCAATTCTTTTTGAATAGATATACAGGCAATGTCTGGTGATATGCGAGGAGACTGAGTGAGAGGTTTGTCACACTAATAAAGGCGAAAGTTTGCGAGTGCAGGCGTAACTATGTTAGTTACTTTCTACGCTCGAACAGTTGAAGGGATTTTGATAAAGTTTGTCAAACGAGTAGATCATGTCCTGGAATGGCACATAGGATTTTTATTCCGGGAATATGTTTCCTTGAGACAATTTACTAATTTCAAGTGGGTGGAGCTGTTGGCAAAAAGTAGTTTATAATAATCCTCTTTTAATAGTCCTCTCAGAGCAGTGGTGTCCGAGTGGTAACGGCACCGACTTACGAGTTGTAGGTCGCGGGTTCAAACCCAGCCAGGCGCATTACTTTGTGTAATTTATTTCATCACCACTGCTCTCAAAACGGTGAAGGAAAACATCGTGAGGAAACCGAACTAACCAAAAATTCGAAGGCATGTGACATTCACCAACTCGCACTGGGTCCGCGTGGTGGATTACGGCCCATTCCCTCTCCTAGAGAGAGGAGGCCTGAGTCCCAGCAGTGGGAACATTAAAAGGCTGATTATAATAGCCCTCTTACATGTATGGCAAGATTTTATAATGAAAGGTCTAACTTGATGGATTACTCTATCGATGTCTTCTCCATGAGTTTCGCTTCATACAGACGCTGCCTATATAAACAGTGCGAATAATGTACGTCTTTATACTTCGGTGTGTTTTGTCTCTGTAGTGTTCTAGATTTAGGTGTTCTGGATACACTTTTTATTTTTTGTTTGTCTCTAATATTCGTTTTGTCAATGTCATGCATACCTGTTCTTTGCATGGTTACTGAAATGCTAATTTTAGATGTAATTTTATTTGAATTGTAAGTGACTGTGCCGTTGGTGTGCGCTTATTATAAATAAATAAATAATATTGCATACCTATTTGTGTTATTTTATGTTGGAATCATTTGTGTCTAAGCAGTGTAATTGGTCTTTTTGTCGTTCTGGTTAAATAAATAAATTAAGGTATTTTAGACGTTTTTAGGCTGAAATAATGATGATGATGATGAGAATAAACTCACCTTCAATAGATATTATTAGACTTAAAAATAATTAAAAAAACAGGGTAAGTGCGAGTCGGACTCAAGCACTGAGGGTTCCGTATAAACTTACCTATGAAAACAGTTTAATTCCCAAATTCAGTTACGAAGATTTTTCCGAATCGCATTTTTTTTATTGTTACATTACTACAAATTTCAGATTTCAGTTTTTTTTCTATACTTGTGTAATGAGACCTTGCTTCATGCCAAATTTCAGGATTCTACCCTATGAATTTTGATTACCTTGAAAGTGTTGAAATACACGTTTTTTTGCGACCTAAACGGCCGTATCTTTTATTTTTCGTTAACTTAGAAGTTTGATTTTTTTCACAGCTTCAAGGGATTGCAAAACTGAGTATATGGTTTTAATTTCAATTCGATACCTCTTCGCATTCCCGAGGTAAAGGGTCTTGACAGACAGACTGACAGACAGACGGACAACAAAGTGAAGGATCACTTTGTTGTTTTTGTTTTTAGGGTTCCGTAAAGAATTTTTTTTTTCTTTTTAGGTACGGAACCCTAAAAATGTGAGTATTCTGTACAACCTTGCCTAACTACTCTCTGTAGGTACTCGTACATATATAGCATTAACGAGACTTGCTAGAGCCAATATCCGTTCCATGTCCATAAGAAATTTCTAAAGAACCTATGTACCGAGTGCCGTGGCCCTGGAACGCAATGGTACCTAAAGAAACACAGGTGGGTTTCTGACTCTCCCCATATTGCTCCACCCAGAGCGGGAGAAGTCATTTGATGTTTTCCCACTAAAAAATGTACCTACATACAGTAATTCTGATTTTATCTTCTAGAAATCACCATACTTACCTACTACCGAAAATGTCTTTGGTCAAGTGGGAAAGCCCGTGCAGCGATGCTAATTTTATTGTCAAGCTTACCTATACTTTTGAAGGTCATTTTGGCTTGCATCCTCATTAGCATGTTTTGTAACTATGTAAATATACTTAAACTAATACTCAAGTTGAAAAATGTAGCTACGGGGAATACCATGTTTCAAGTTTATAAATATCCTGCATTAGAATAACTGAACTTCCAAATAAGATAGTTGTGTAGCGACATCTATGGCGTCACATAAGAACTAATCATGCATCGCGCAATTAAAGTTCTCCGCGCGATTAAAACATATAGAACAGCCCGAAATCATCTATCGGGCAGTTGCCCACCAGAAATAACACCCGTCTGACCGGAGGTTCCTCCCTTTTCAATGGAGGTATGTGGGACTTTACTCTCTGTTCCGCCAACCTCCAAAGTTGCAAGATACATATTTTGACCTTTTCCTTCAAGGCGGGAAATTTTAAAATTATTTCTTCCGTTCTGGGTACAGCGCTCGAGGGCCACAGTAACTCTTTCCAACAATTCTGCAGAAGATATTTTACATGGGATGTAAAAAAAAGTGGGCAGGTGCGAGTCGGACTCGCGCACTGAGGGTTCCGTACAAACTTACCTATGTAAATATTTCAATTCCCGAATTGAGTTACGAAGATTTATCCGAATCGCAAAAAAAGTTATTTTTTGTGACGTAACTACAAATTTACAGTTTTCAGATTTTTTCCTATACTTGTGCTATGAAACCTGGCTTCATACCAAATTTCAGGATTCTAGGTCAACAGGAAGTACGCTATGAATTTTGATTCCCTTGAGAGTGTCGAAATATACGTTTTTTTTTTTGCGACATAAACGGCTGTATCTTTTTTTTTTTGTTAACTGAGTAGTTTGGTATTTTTACAGCTTCAAGGGCCTACAGACCGGAGTATATAATTTTAATTTCAACTCGATACTTCCACGCGTTCCCGAGAAAAAGGGTACAGACAGACCGACAGACGGACACGAAAGTGATCCTATAAGGGTTCAGTTTTTTCCTTTTAAGGTATGGAACCCAAAAACAAGCCTTTAAAAATAATACGACTTGTTCTTATATCAACTTAATTGTTCCTTTTAACTTTTATTTAATTGTTCAGATTGAAATAAGAATCTAAACATAATTGTTCATTTGTTAAAACTAAAATTTATGCTGAAGTTATACTGGTTCCAAAATTAATATACAATTTTCTAGTTTCTTATCTGTATCTTAGTTTGTTTGTTTCTTGTTTTGTTGTGTATTTGTATCTAGACACTAACTATACCTGTTATGACTTATTTTTCTGTCTGTTTATCATCTTCGAGATTTTTCCTATACAGTAATCTCAGTGGAAATTCCCCAACTTATGTAAGGCAAAGTATATTCCATCTTTGCTTGGTTATGTAAGCATGACTATACTATATTGAAAGCACATATACTTATGTTTGTTATTTACTTTTCAATCACACTATTAAAGGCGAACCCTTTTTAGTGTGTGTGTTTGTTTGTTACTTCTTTACGCTCAAACGGCTGAACGAATTTAGATGAAATTTGGCACACGGGTAGACCATGTCCTTGAATAGCACATAGGATAATAATTTACTACTATCCCGTGAGCGAAGACGCCGGCAGCTAGTAGTCTTTAAATAACTACTTTAAATCACTTATCTACCATCAGACAACGCGACGTACAGCGAGTATCCACCCATACGTTGTTGAAACCTCTACGGTCCGGACTAAGCGTTTCGCCTCTTCATATAAACCGCGTACATTGAAGGACTGGAACAATTTGCCTGCTGCGGTCTTCCCGTCCAACTATAATTTAGGTGTCTTCAAAGCTAGAGTGAATAGGCTCTTAATAAACTAGTGCGCTTTACCATCAACGATTGCATCACTGCTTACCATCAGGTGGGATCGCAGTCAAGAACTAGTTTGTTTAAAAATAAAGCATCGTATACATACCCCACATCGGTCCAAACGTCAAACAGACCACAGATAATATGAGACATATTCGCATCCGTCTGTTATTAGGTCCTTTTTTGAACGCTATTTCTACCGTTTCTTTTAGACTATGGAAGTCAAAGAACTCTAACAGGAAACCGGTGCAGCCAGTTCTTTTGACCTGAAAACGATATGGTTATAAATAATAACTAGAATAAATTAGCATAGAATTATAGTTAAGAATCAAGTGATCTATAAAAAAATCAATAATCAATCAGATTACTGACAGCAAGGTTGGCGAAATGGTTGAGTGATCGGCTGCAGGCTGCGTTGCGTGTCGGTTCGATTCCCGCACGGATCAAATATGGCCTACAGATAGTTGTTCCGGGTCTGGGCGTTTTGTTTGTGTCAGTTTACGAAGTTTGTGCTCGCACCCACGATAAAGGAGTAATTCTTAGTATAGAGCCAATTTAAAAAAATATATAATCATAAACCAAACTATACCATAATTTTTAACTAGATGGACTAAAGTGACAGCTAAAACAATGGTTTAAGCGGAGAGTCCTTAAGAAACACCTCTTACAGATTTCAAATTTTCTAAAATACACCGCACCGAATACACAAAAAAAAAAATTGTAAAAAAAAGAAACTAAATAGATGTGCCAACAGTTTCACCGCGAGATATTTGCAAACCTATGCTTAATTTCGAGAAAAATAAATTGTTTATAACTCTCAAAAACAGATAAATCGACCTTTTTCTATTTGCAGGATTTACTAAATTTTAATTTTTTTTTCTGCTTAGTCCGGTGTTTTTTTAGAAATTTTGAAAACATTAAGTGCCTTTTTGGTATTTCATAAGGACTCTGCTCTTAATGACCGCGGCATTGTTCATTGTCAGCTAGGAATTTACCACTGCTCAGTAAGTCAGCTGTCAGTTTAGTCCAGCTAATAAAAAATCAGAATATAAAATATCTAAGTAAGTAAAAATGACACATATTACAAACCTTGTCTTTGTTCTCGAGCCAAGTGTGGTCATCAATGCGGAACAAAACGTAACAGAAATTCATAAACTGCAATCCGGCAGATATAGAAAACACGCCGTAGTATCCAATGACCCGCAGCAGGATACCACTCAACCCCATTCCAATGGGAAATCCTACTGTCATACACAAGCTCAATATCCCCATTCGAAACGTCCTTGTATCCTTAGAAGTAATGTCTCCTAAGTAACTGAAAGTACCAAGGAACATTGTGTACCAGCCTCCTGTGAGAGACGGAAATATGACTTCCATAAACACGGTCCACTCCACCGGGACTTCATAGAAAAAGTACGTGTTTATCATGTTCAATATACACGTCATGAACTCCCCAAAGATTGGCATTAACATACATATTTTGCGCTTTCCCGTTTTGTCGCTCCACGCGCCTATGAAGAGCATCAACAACGTTGGTACCGCTGTGTGTATGATACTTTTCCATGCTTGCACTGATGCTATCAGTTTCTGTACTTCATCTTCTTCAAACGTGTGGTTAGCGCGTTTCCTGAGTCTCAGAGCGGTACATGCCTCGTCGCCGAACCCCAAGTTGACCCTGCATGCTTTCTCTAAATTCAAATTCTGCGTCGCTAACATAGCTAGCACGCTCGGCATCACAAATAGAGCCAACACTGGTTCAACAGAAACATTTGATTTAAGGAATTTTATTTTTTCAAAAAAGGTCATATTCTGTATATCATTTTTTGCTTCCGTTTTTAGTGGCAATTCCTCCATCGTCTCATCTCGAGACGTTTTCCCGTCCGGTTTATCTGTTTTATCCATTTTTAGAAAATCTTTTTCGAAGTATTCTATAAAATTTCAAATATAAAATCAATACTCACTGGAGATTGAAATATGGAACAAGGAACATGTACCTCGTCTGAGATCCGAGTAAATCTTCAAAGATGGGTCACATTGTTGTTATATTGGAGAGCACATCTTCACAGCACCAAGATAAATACAGTATAATATTGAATTACTGGTATGCCGGCGTCGGTGGGACGTCGCTAGCGTCCTATTGTGTGGTTGTATGTAAGCAAACACTCTTATGTTGCCATATCAGTCTTTAATGCGTCCACAAACACACTCGGTGAAATCGAAAATAAACTTAACACGTCGCGTCGCTAAAGTCAAACAAGCCGGCGATCCATCGCGCAGTGTCATTGATATCATAAACATGCAATTGTTTCCACGTTTAAAATCGAATAAAAAACACGGTGAAACACGTCAGGGATTTATTAAACATTCACACTTTATTCAAAACACTGTTTAATGTCCAATAACACTTTCACTTATAATAAATGCTTTTGAGTTCAATAGTCACTTGTGGAGTGTAGGAGCTATACGTCTTTATTCACATTCTCCATTTCTTCGACTTGCTTGGTGTCCTCTCTTTGTTCGAAATACATCCATCTGTAACGAATGAATAGACTATTATCGTTTCGAGAGGAAAATGCGAACAGTACACTTGTGTAGAGTGTTTAGGATCGATTGTAAAATGATGTAATGGACAATTTTCAAACGCGTATTATAGTTGTGATAATGACGTGTACAGTCGCGGCCACAAGGTTTTGGACTGAGACCAGTTTGCATCTGCTTGTTGGTTTTTAACTTCCGCGTTTCGTCTTTAGCGAAGCGATGAAAAAGGTAATTCAGTCGTCATCGGTAATGCGAATTCTTAATTATGCGTGTTGCCTGACTGTTAAGAAACATAAATAAAACTTATTTAACTTGTGATTGTAGAGTCCGAACCTAACCACTTATTGGTTAGATTTGGACTCTTTAATGTAGGTTTAAACTTTATTATAATTCTGTCTACAGCAGAGAGTAGGTCAAGCAAAGGTCATTGAACCAATATTGTAAGAGTAGCTTATTTGAATTTTTACTTTGCATTTCGCTGTGACTACTGGCGGATAATGGAATAATGTCAGATAGAAAAGAAAAGCAGAATAATACCTAAATTATTTCCGACATATTTTTCCCAGTATTTGTCCGATTTTTTTTCCAATATAAAAATTTAAAATTCTGGCTTCTGCTTGTCATAATTAATTTTGTGTACAATACGTTCCAAATAAGAATAGGATCGTTTGCTATGTTATGACGTCACGTCATACTGTCAAATTGAAGAATATTATTATGGTGAGCAAAACAAGAAATTTTTAAATTTAATTTATTTACGAACTGTGAACGAAAATAGTTTAATCAGAATCCAGTTCTTCAATTTTGCTCATCTCTGAGTTCTTCAATTTTGCCCAATTTCTTGCGATTTGACAGTATAAGGTGACGTCACAACATGGCAATCGATCCTATTCTTATTTGGAAGCATTGTAATTGGAAATGATAATTCCGAAGGAATTCTATTGTGTCAGTATAATTATATACTTGATTCAGTTTGGGCAAACGATTATACAACTGTCCATGTAGGTCCATATTAACATATTTTTCTTTACAGCCATCTAAAAGTTTTGACATATTTTACAATTAGTAAAATATGTCAACAATTATAATTCATTAATATGACAACCTTATCAGGAGTTATATGTTTGAGCCGTTTGGGGTTGAAATACTAGAATCGTAAGGTCCGAGTGCTTATCCAGGTGTTTGAGACATTTTCAAACAGCTAATCAGTCGACTCTTCACGTGATCTGATCACTAAGTGGACGAAATTCATCGCCTGTAGATTATACTGATCGGTTGTCGTTAGGAAAAAAGTACGTCCCGTATTTATGCTCGTATTTATTCGTCTCGCCATCACGGATTCTGACAATCTTGGTCAAAGTTTGTCTAGATTAGCTTGACAAAAAGATCAAAATTAAATAAAAAAATATTTATCGGATACAAAAGAAAATGGACATCATAAAAAGCTATGTAAGAGAAAGTGTATAATAGGTAAACTAATACGCCAAAAAGATAAGCATAACTCCATGACGAAATTGATTACGAAAACAGACAAGAAAGTTATTTATACTTTCTTGAGACAAGAAGTAAATAAAAAATACATCACGCAATAAAAAAACATTCAAGTAAATCCAATCTATCTTCCGATATAAAAGCAGAAGACATTTTAATTTATCTTAATGGACTACTAAAACTGCACATGACAAAGGCCTTGGATTTATTGATGAAATTAAGCAATCGTTGAACCCAAATTGCGAAAAGTCTACATTTATTTACATTCGCTTTTAGGAACGAAAAGCAGCATTAAAATACTACTAAAATTAAACTACCACTCCTTAAAATCTAATCTTAAAGAAGCTCTCGCTTTTATTGAAATTCTACGCCTCAAAACGGAAATATTAATTCGAAATGAAAATGACTTGTTTAGCAATAGTAATTCGATTTGATGCAGTAAGTAGGCGTGCATCGTTATCTGCTACATACGGGTAGTCCGTCGTCTTGACACCGTTACACACAATCTTCAGCCATGCGGCTCTTTCCATGAAATTAACCTTCAAAAATCTCTCAAGGTCACCCATGTTTGTCTAGACAAACTGGAGGCTCACCCTTTGGTAAACATTTCATAAACAGGGACAATAAATAACCTAGATAACGAGTTTCGAGGTTCAAGTAACAATGTTAAATCAACTTTGGATTTTTTAGAAGGTTGCTTCTTCCACTGTTTATTATTTTTTTTACGTGGATTTACTTATCTTTTACAATCAACATTAGGCTACGTTTTTCTAGTGCGCGACTGCGACGCTCAGTATTACCATGATAATAAATTATGACAACGGTCTTTACAAATGCTGGCATTACGCACAGGATAAATCATAATATCAATAACCTATAGTATTATTCCATGGCACACAATGTAAACAAGAAATTGAAATGGCGCCGCGATGTTATTCCGGCCACTGCGAAGCCGCAGTGCCCCTGCATTCATGTTTGTTCCGAAATATCAAAAATTGCAAAACGTTCAAAATACACCGCTTTAATCCTGGCATTACGTAAAAAGTTGAGTAAGACTGTCCAAATATAAAAGAATTAAATTGAACCACTCGAGCCATCCGGCACAGGGTGAAATTAAATGCATGTTGCGTAACGCTCGACTTTCTGCAAGGATATAATTATGCGCACTACACGCGACCCACTCACGGACGACTTCGCGACATCCTTTCTATACACACAATACTCAAATATCAGGTTATTTTGAGTCGCACTTCTTAAAAATATGCTAAACTAGACACGTAAGAATAACAAAGTTCACACGCATGCATATGTATGATGAGAACTCTGAAGGCCGTTAAAACTTTAAAAGAAAATATGAAGTTACACTCTAGGATTCTTTTTGGATAAACAAAAAAATCATAAAGAGTGCAAAAGAAATGTGTAGTTAAACGGTAGTAACTCAATTTCGCCAAAACGCATCGCTGCATCGTGATTACGGAGACTGAGAAGGATTCGAGGCGATAAATTAAACTAATTGAACGTGAAAGCGATTCCCATTCATTATTATATATGTACTCTTGTCTCATAAGGAATGCATCAGGACCCGTGTTCGTTTAAGGTTGCCCCTATTAATTAGTAACAAAATACAGCTTTACCGAATAATAATATGACATAACTAATTACGGAACTTGATTTTCCGCTACCGGTCGCACGTGTATGGCAAGCCTTGTGTTGTATATGCATCTTTAAGAAGGGGGCTTGCCTCTCGGGGGTGCATGCCTGTAAGAGGCGATCGGATGATGAATTTTTTAGAAAGACCACTTTTCTTTGGTTAACGAATCAAGAAAAAGTGCCCAAAACACTGGCAGTATTGCCACTATTAATGGCAATGTTTCCAGCTTTCTAAACACTATTTCCATTGACAGCGACGTGGCAGTTTTACACCCGTTTGTTCATACTATTATTTTCAGTTTGTTTACATATTAAGTTGTTTATTAGTTTAGTTGTTCGTAAGTATGTATATTACAATTAGTTAAGTATGTGTAAGTATATATACTTAAACATACTTAACTAATTATATTATAAATATTATCCATTAATATTAAGTAACTATAATTAAAAAAATATTGTAACAATGGTTCAATAATGTTTTCATCTACAAAATGAAAATAAAAAATCCTATTCAATTATATTATAGTTCTATACAACTGGCCGACATTGGGTTGACAATTTTCATGTTTTACATATTATTACTGTGTTAATAAATGTAATTTGACGGGTACCGTTTTAATTACCAGTAAATTAATAGATCGTAAGTTTGTTATCCACGGTGCACATACTGAAATTCCTACAACAATAATAAGCAAAATTAATTGTGTATTTGGTCGAAATTGTTTTGTTTGTTGGCACAATCAGGACATTCTTATTTATTAATTTTAGAGATGCCTGGATGCCATCGATAACTTGTAAACTCCGTAATATTATAAAATATTTTAAAAGATTATGATTTATCTACACTAATATTATAAAGAGGTAAAGTTTGTTTTTTTGTTTGTAGGAGGTAATCTCTGAAAGTGCTGGTCTGATTGCTAAAATTTTTTCACCGATAGAAAGCTGCTTAATTCCTGAGTGACATAGGCTATATATTATGTATGCGGGCGAAGCTGCGGGCAAAAGCTAGTTAACTAATAAAAATAAAGATTATTATTGTAAACATTTCTTTTACAATTATACGAATCAAAAGCCGATAGTTTATAATCTGTCCGTGTCCTACCGAGACATCGTGAACTGTCTTGTTCAATTTCTGCTTTGTACAGGTCTATAATTTATCCGTTTTGGTGGGATATTAAAACTCTAAATATGCCCCTCATTGGTCGGTGTTGCTTAGTACGCTATTATGTAACAAATTACTCGTAACTATTTTATTTTATTTTTTTTACTTATTTTTTCTTACCTTAAGCCAGTTACGTAACTGATTGCGGTGAAGCTAGGTTAATCAGAACGTCACAAGATCGGTTTTTAGTTATGTGATCTTTTACTAGTATTTTTATATCACGTTTATCTGAGAGGTTAACTTCTTCTTCTTCTTTTCGTGTCGATGTACTCTAACTAAATTTTATAGAGATGGGTCGAGGAAGCCCCATTTGGCCAAATTGTTTTTACAGCGGCCAACCTGGGTCCGCAGACAGTTAAGAGATTTCCAGATTGGCCACTGCAATTCGCTAGAGGTTAACTGAAGTTATTATATATTATCATACAACCATCACTTAAAGCAAGTCATTATGTCCCTAGGGAGATAATGCAGTATGGGCGATCCCTAGGGAATAATGAGATTTGAATTTGGAACGTGAAAAACCGTCAGCATTATGTGAATTAAAATGTAGTGCATCAAACAAGTTTATTCAAATTTCGAACTGGCTACCAACAAAAAAAAAACAGAATAAAAAAAGTTTCTAAAAAAAAGTAATGAACAAGCGGGAGCGTTATAGAAAATTTAAATTATAGAATCTTTGAGTAGTGAATTTTGTTTGTTTCAAATCTCAAAACATTTTGAGTGATAGTTAAGATTAACTCGTAAATAATACTTATATTTCTCTATTAAATGATTTATTTTACTAAATTGTCTTTTAATTATCTCACAGATTGTGTAAAAAGTAGAGTATCCAACACGGGGATAAAGCTGTCTTTGTCTTGGGCGGCTTGAATTCCTCACTTCACTCAGGTTTCTTTATTAACTCCCTCGCAATGCTCGGGAGTTAATTATATAAATCCCTCACTATCGTTCGGGATTAAAATTAGCAACCTTCGTTTCGTTCGGAATTCAACATGCCGCCCGCGACTTAAAGACACTGCTTTATCCCCTAGTCACATAATCTACTATTTTTTGTAACTAAAGTGTAATAATAGTAGGTAGGTACGCTAGAATTGACATCGTGTACGAAAATACCATAGTATAAAAAAAAAACAATTAACTTAACTTTTTTTTAATTACTGAAAAATTTCCATGCTTTGAAAGAATACCGATAATTACCCATCACTATTATGGACTGTCATCGACATGCGTTTAATTAATCCGCGAATTTTTATGAAAAAGATGAAATTTAAAAAAATAAATACAGTAGAACAAACACAGCGTCGCCGTCATTACTAAAGTTTAAGTAATAGTGTCTCAAAATTTTGAAACAAGTTTAGCGTCCAGACGTGCCCCCTAAGTTCTAGTTTTTTTAAGTAAATAATAGTGTCTCAAAATTTTGAAACAAGTTTAGCGTCCAGACGTGCCCCCTAAGTTCTAGTTTTATTACTTAAATCTATATTGACAAGTACAAGGTTAGGCTCTTGACTACAGTAATTTTGTAAAACTTTGATCCTAACTTCGGCATTATAAGTCCTGTATTGGCCGCTGTTGCCTATTAATAGTCTAAGGGTTTAGTTTATGCCGATACTCTCTATAGGCTTGACCATAGATCACGGAATCACTGCGTTGGGAGTCGCAGAGCAATTTTCGGTGGCCTTACCTACCATGATGTGTTAAAATGTCGTCAGTAAAAGTCTGACACTATTTCGCGCTCCACCCAAGAGCGAGATTTGTCATAAGATGATTTTCCCACCTAAAAAAAAAGTCATGCAAGCGAGAAAGAGAGATGGAGATATACACCACTAATTTATAATTAGTACAAATACTTAAAGGGCTTATTAGAAAAGGTCTTGTTATTATTTAAGTAAAATCTCAATAAATAATATTCATAAATAGCAAAGTTATTAGCGTTTGTTTATATCCTAAAATGTCACTCAATATATGGAAATATTGTACAGGCTTTTGATTTTATAACTACATACTACTACTACATTGTGTATAACTACAATAGTCCTATAGCAATTCAGTTGAGTTCGTAAAATGTATTGCGTTAAGAGCTCGAGGTAGGACCTCAGGCTACCGTAGTACCGTAGTACCAGGGCCAGTTAGAGCCGATGCCCGCTAGGGCCACGGGAAATTTCTGAAAGAGAAGCCATGGTCTTGGAACGCAATAAGCAACTGAAGGAAACAGATGTATTTTTTTTTAGTAAAGTCTAACACGCTCTCCTGCTCTATCCTAGAGCGAGAGAAGTTGCTGGATGATATCCGACCTCAAAAACAAATCCTTCAATTTCAAAAAATTAGTTTTTATTGTGAAAAAAAAACAGTTTTCTAGGTCCAAGGGCTTAGACTGAGCGTTGATGATTTAGGCTTTCTCTTTTTACATTTATAGATAATATAAGAAATTTAAACAAAATTGTTGTAACAAATAATATTCTTGTAACCACAACTAGAATTGTCACGAGCCATCAAAATTTATGAGCGAACGATCAGATTTGCTGACACTTTTGATTTCTATGAAAAACTTTGACAATGCCGTCTCTGGGCGCTGCCGCCACCGAAATAATGGAGAAGTTTCATGTTGTTTTAATATAATACTTAACGAACTGGAATTAAATAATAGATCAAAAATAATGGCTAAGCCATTGAAAACATTTTGGAAATCCAGAGTAAATTAGTGTAACAGTCGAATCCGACTCGGCTGGGCAGCGTTCGGGAAGCTGCGTGGTGTCTTTTCGTCCAATATACCACAGTGTCTCAAGACGAAAGTCTATGACCAGTGCGTGTTGCCAGTGATGACATAGGGCTCCGAAACGTGGTCGCTTACAATGGGTCTCATCAGAAGGCTTAAAGTCACTCAAAGGGCAATGGAAAGGGCTATGCTCGGAGTTTCCTTGCGTGATCGCGTCAGAAATGAAGATATCCGCAGGAGGACCAAGGTTACAGACATAGCCCGAAGAATCGCCAAACTTAAGTGGCAGTGGGCAGGGCACATTGCTCGCAGAACAGATGGTCGATGGGGACGAAAGGTTCTGGAATGGCGACCACGTACCGGAAGACGCAGCGTTAGAAGGCCTCCCACAAGGTGGACCGATGACCTGGTGAGGGTCGCGGGAATCCGATGGATGCGAGACGCACAGGACCGGTCATTGTGGCGACATATGGGGGAGGCCTATGTCCAACAGTGGACGTCTTTCGGCTGAAATGATGATGATGAGTAAATTACTGAGAAATTTGGCAACAACAGGACTCTATTGCTGAGACTTAGCTGTCTGTCTGTCACCAAGCTGTATCAGTCTCATGAACCTTGATAGCTATACAGTTAAAATTTTCACATATTTATGATGTATTTCTGTTGCCACTATAACAACAAATACTAAAAACAAAATACAATAAATATTTAAGTGGGGCTCCCATACAACAAACGTGATATTTTTTGCCGTTTTTTTACTACGGACGATCCGAAACCCTTCGTGTGCGAGTTCTAGTCGCACTTGATTGGTTTATTTTTTATTTTGCCACAATATTAAAGGGTCGCGTTACATCACACATTAAACGCGTGAAACGAAATAAATTATTTTAGCAAGCTGAACTTTACAGTTCCGTTGCTTTTTGATTTGCTGAGATATAATAAATGATTCTTTCATATTTTTGTTAAATAATTTTACTTTAATATTTCATGCTTAATTAATTTTAAAAATAGAAACTCTATCCATTCAAAGCTCTGTGGGCTAGACGTTATAGAGGTATCTAGTATTTTCTCATTAAATACGTTTCTATGTAAATTAATAAAATTACCTCGTATTTATTCTTGTCAAGGAAAGTAACATACGTAACAGTAAGAGGAAAATGTCATAAGCAGTGTATTTTAGGTAACTGCAAATAAATACGAGTATACGCTCAAAGCAAAACATTAAGTAATAGTAATAATAGTGGTAGTAAGGTTTGCTATAAGAAAACCCAATTGAGGGTATTTTTTTTAGGTGGGTAAGCTCACCTTTGTACCTCAGCTGTCCTATTTTTTATTATTTGTAAAAGTTAAAGAAAGAAAGAAAGAAAAAGAAAAAAGAAGAAGAAGAGAAAAAAGTTGTGTACAATAAAGAATATAAGTAATATTACTAACATTATTATTTAACTAGTTAATCTGCAGATTATCTGATTGAGTCCGTTAAAGTGGAAAAAAATGTTTAAGTTCATATAATAACTAAATAATCTGCAGACTGCAGTCTTAATTCATCGATGTAATCACAATGTTATCTTTAACATCGAAAATGATGGCACTTCACCAAATACGTAATCCCATACATAAACATACCCTAACATACACATACTCACAACTACACACAGTTACACGCTACACACAGTTACACGCTACACACAGTTACACACTACACACAGCTACACACTTCACACAGTTACACACTACACAGAGCTGCTTATTATTTTATAAATCGTTGTTTCTGTTTGTTCTAAAGTTTGATTTTATTTGTTACTAAGTCTCAATATTGTTAAGTATCAATTAAGGGAAAGAGCGAAACAATCCCAACACAAGTATTACTAATAACTTACTGGGACTGTTTCATTCAAATTTATAATGTAACCGTTTGAGACCGAATAAACAATTTTATTTTTTATTTATTTTTTACTTACTGGGTAATCAGCAGACTAACGGCCAAGCATACGGTTAAGTTATAAAACAGGTTCTTTGTTTGACTAAAATATGCGAATTCATTGTAAGTATTAAATCTAAATTTCTAATAATAATCTAAAATTTGATTACATATTTATTTTAGGGCACCCCGATACGGACAATTTAGGTTATTTTTTTATAACCACCCAGAAGTAAAGTGGAGATAATCTGCTACTTTAAGTGAAATTTCACACTTTAACGGATTGTGCCCGGTAATTTGCATATTGCCTAGTTAATGCGCATATTAACGTATTCCGCATTCTAGCGGTAACATATAAATAGTTAAAATAGATTTAACATGATTTAACATGTACGCGACTACGCCCCCGTGAAATTACCGATCACTTTTAAATTTTTCAACTGATTTAGCCGTTTTTTTTTTCTTTTATATATTACCTATACACATGTATTAAAACAAAAAATTTTTCATTAAAATTGGTCCAGCCGTTTTTGAGTTTTAGCGAGACTACAAACAGCTAATATTTTTTATTTTTTATGCATAAGACAAAAAAAGATTATAATTAAGTACACATACAAAGTAATGGAAAGCGGTTTAAGACGACTGAATGTATATAATAAATTTGAAACCGGATTTGTATTGAGTTCTGCTTGATTGACTGCACCAAACTCTGGCTAGTATCTATTTCCTATCACCTAGCGGTATGTAAAAAAGTGTGCCAGTTAGTTTTTTAATACCTCAATGACCTCTGCGAGTCGGTTTAATTTTGCAAGTAAAGGTTCGCACAGACAAACGCGAAGCGACAATGCAACAACGATTCCACGACCATTTTTAATAAAAACTCATCCAAAACAATCTCCATGAGAGGCTTAAATAAAGATAGACTTTTTAAATAAGTAACTGCATTACAAAATATGTGTACAAGCTAAATTACGTGGTTTTTTTTTTAAATATATTATTCTGGCCAAGTATGCCCCGCGAATATGATCAGATCGTCACGTCAAACCATCTTCACCACGGTCAATTTTGAGGGTGTTGACTCCTCTCAAGCTTCCAGTGAGTTACCATTCTCGCTCATCTGTCTGGGTGCATTATTGCGACATGGCCAGCCCATTCCCATTTCAGCCTGGTTGTTTTTCCCCGACATCTGCTACTTGGGTTATGGAACATTGTTATGTATTTAAAATCATACTTAAAAAAAAACTGTCTCAAAGACATTAAATACCAAAAAATATCAAACAATCTTCAGCTGATTTTGTTTATTATAGATTTTGAAAATAACATACATAACACATTTTAAAATATTTATCCAAAACACTCGACCACACGACTGTACCCATAAGTGTTTCTCAACCTTTTTCAACCGAGGACCACTTTGGATTTTTTGTTGTAAGCAAGGAACAGAAGTCCAAAAGAAAATATGTAATAAATATATATGAATAAAAAACAACTTAAATATCATACCTCGAACTTAGTAACTATTCTTAAGAATCAAAAGTAACGAGCATTGTAATAGAAAACATAATATTTGTGATGGAAACTTAAAATCTCTTTGCACAATATTAATTTTCAGTTGGGATGTGTGAGATTTTTGGACCATACTTTAGCTCTTGCGGACCACCATTGGTCCGCGGGCTATAGCGGTTGAGAACCACTGCCATAAATGAACACATGCTCTACATTCACCACTTTAAGAATAATCCCCTGAAGGAAATGACGAAACATAATTCAATTGTCCATTCATGTCCCACAAGAATCATAGACAAGTGCTTAATTTCTTAGTCATTATTGTCTATTATTGTTTTACGAACAAACAAAGTAAAGATTTCCACTTAAGAGTTTGATGTGACTATGCGGTATAGACTTGTCATAGTAATAGTTTTTACAGAAAAAAGAGCTCGTGGTTAAGGTTATTTTCCCACAAAAAGCTAATCCTTTCAGACAGATTTCCTTTTCAGACAGTGCCCGTAGGCATCAGCCCTGCTAAACCCCTACGGTTTGCTGGCGTCTCTTGGATAACTACGCGCTGTCGACGACTTGGGTTCGATCCAGATGATAACCGGACGAACGGACGGTGAGCTACCTATTGCTCGTCGTCCGCAAGCCCGCGCCTACCGTGGCTGATAGTCTGAGATAGCTGGGTATGGGTGGATAAGAATCGTACAATCGCCATTAGTCACGGACTCACAGCTGACATTCTACATCTTTGACAGGCGTTATGGACAGTCAGACGCTAGATAATCTGACACTAGTCTTGTGAAAAGGTTTGGTCTTACCCAGTTACTGGGCTGTAGTAGTCAGATAGTACAGTCACTCCATGTTAAATAAGCCGTTGCATCCGGTTAGACTGCAAGGTCAGGCAGATTGATTTTCTACGAAAATGCGTTGTAGCGTCGATGTCGCGTTGCCACGTTTTACCTGTCTGCGAGAGCCTTAATATTCGAGTGAGCACAAGGCTTCCTTCCGATATGTACTCGTAACTGATATCTTAAGAGGTAAGGAGAATTGATGATGACAAGTTCAAGATAATTAGTAGAATTGTGAAATGAAGTACTACAGCTTACGGAGAACATGTGAGACTTATTGTTTACAAACAAGTCTTCGTCATAACCAGCATAAGTAGCAACTTGTGATAAATATTCATCACTTGATGATTACAAGAAAAATCGCCAAACTTAAGAGACCGTGCGCAGAGCACATTGCTCGCAGAACAGAAGGTCGATGGGGCCGAAAGGTTCTGCCTTCCTAGCCAAGTTACAACCATTTCGTTTCGATTATCTTTTCGTTAATCGCCTCGAGTCGGCCACGCCTCCTATTCCTTTGTTCTCACCACGTGACTGAACGCTGAGATGACGTCAGAATAAAAGAATCGGAGGCGCGGCCTACTCGAGGCGATCAACGAAAGAGAATAAAACGAATCGGTTGTAACTTGTCCAATCCGATGGATGCGAGACTCAGACGTCTGAGGAGGCCTATGTTTAACAGTAGACGTCTGTCGGCCGAAATAATGATGATGCATACAGACAGAATTTAAAAACATTAGATGAACCCAACCTTTTCCAATCACAGCTACAATACAATACACTCTCTACATATATTCCAGAGAGAGAGAGAGAGTTAAGAGAAAAAAGAGACTAGGCTCCTAGGCTCTCAAGGGTTATACACTTCCTCCCAGTCTCTCTTTTAAATTCCCGATTTTCTTAATTGATCGATCGTATGAGGACTATGCAGATTAGGGTCTTTTTTTAAAGGGGGAAATCATTCAATGATTTCTCCCCCACTTAGTCTGAGGGGAAGTTTTGAAAAGGAAACTCGTGGTCCTAGAATTAAAAGGGCAACTGACGGACACAGGTGTGTTTAGGTATGGTTTAGTCAGTTAAAGTCTACCACGAAGAGTGGGAGAAGTCATTGGATGACATCACACCTCGGGAAAAAAAAACCAGAAAGTCTTTTATAAATACTATTTGATTAATTTCATACAACAGTAAATACTAAAGGTTTGGCAACCAATTGAATCGAGGCCATGTTTACCTACAGTGTTAGTATCACCACGGAAAGTATTCTTTGTTCTGTGAGTATCACTAATACGTGTTCCATTAATCCTTTCATATCAGAAGGTAAACAAAAATGTATGGAGTCAACAAAACGCTTATCTTTCTTAATAAGTACTTGTTAATTGGATTATTAACGACGATCTTATATGAACAAAGGATTTATTACCCGTACTTTTGGTACAATCAATATTAGATTTGGCATATGTGGCTATAGGACTGGATTAGACAAGTCTGCCGCTTGCCGATCGGCCAGTACAATAAAAAATTGGTGCGCGGAAATCGAGGAATGGAATCAAACCAGACCATGGAGGATACCGTAGGGGCCCAGCAGGGTCAAAGCCTACTGTGGCCATGGGTCTGCTTCGGAAAGGAAGACTCGCCCCTGGTATGAAAGGCAACGAAGGAACAGTATCAGTAAAAGTCTGACCCAACCTCTCGCTCCGCCCAAGAGCGGGGAATGTCATAGGATGATTTTCTCACCGAAAAAGAAAAAGACCCTGAAGGATACGGCGGGACGACTTAGGCCTACTGTTTACGGACGCGTAGCTTCATATTCGTCATTATACGCTTGGTGTACGCCTGCGTGAAGCTTGCTATAAAACTATGAAACTGTATCGACGCCATCTAGCCCTAAACTAAGCAGAGCTTGTGGTATGAGTACTAGAAAGCTGATAAACATAATTATTTATTTCTAAATTCATACATATTATACATAAATTACACCCAGACACAGAACAAATGATCGTGTTCATCACACAAACATTTGTCCTGGGTGGGAATCGAACCCACGATCTCTGGCATGGCACCACTAGACCAACTGGCCAGTCAAAATAAAAAATCCGAGCAAGTGCGAGTCGGACTCGCGCACTGAGCGTTCCGTACAAACTTACCTATGAAAACATTTCAATTTCTGAATTCAGTTATGAAGACTTTTCCAAATCGCAACTTTTTTGGTTGTTGTGACTTTACTACAAATTAACAGTTTTCAGACTTTTTCCTATACTTGTGCTATGAGACCTTGCTTCATGCCAAATTTCAGGATTCTAGGTCAACAGGAAGTACCCTATGAGTTTTGATTCCCTTGAAAGTGTCGACATACATGTTTTTTTTGCGATATAAACGGCCGTATCTTCTTTTTCGTTAACTCAGAAGTTTGATTTTTTCACAGCTTCAAGGGACCGCACACCTGAGAATATGGTTTTAATTTCAACTCGACATCTTCACGCGTTCCCGAGATAAAGGATCTTGACAGACAGACAAACAGACGGACAAAAAAGTGATCCTATAAGGGTTCCGTTTTTTCCTTTTGAAGTACAGAACCCCAAAAAATAAAAAAAATTGGTTAATGAACTGGACTCGTTTTTCTATAGATTCATTAAAATAGAAACAATTTATTCAATTTTAAAACTGACGTACGTGACGGTAATCAGGGGCATGACAGTTCTAGTCTGTAATTTACTAAATGACCTTGCCCCGACGCGATGTGATCACAGTCATCTACAATGACGACATGGCAAAATAGTTTTGAATGGATGCATACAATGGTACTTTTATATTCTATTGTGATATGTTAATAATGTTACAGTTTAGATTGAATTTAATGTTTTCCACAAGGTTCACATATTTTATTAAATTATGTATTGTACGCTTCGCCTCCTTATAAACCGCGTACATTGAAAGACTGGAACAATTTGCCTGCTGTGGTTTTCTCTTCAGATTATTTTGATATCTTCAAGGCTAGAGAGAAGAGACTCTTAATAAACTAGTGCACTTCACCATCAATCATTGCATCACTGCTTACCATCCGATGGGATCGCATCAAGCACTACTTTATATCATTAAAAAAAACCTACACTTAAACCAATTATAACTTATAACCAGAGGCCGGAATTAGGTAGAGTTATTCATGTACTTATACTGATTTCATACAGCGAAAGAATAAAGTGGATATGCCTTAAATCCCGAGATTAATTTTAAAGAGCAGAATTATTTTTAGGACACTATCAGAAATATAGCAGAAAAAAAATTCTTCCTGCATTAATGAAGAGGAGGAAGAAGTGTATAAATTTGTTAACCTCCCCTCAGTTGACGTAGAGAGATCTTATTCAATGAAAAATACTAATAAAAATTGTATGTTAATCATCTTTGTTTTATTTGTCTTATCTTTCTCTGAGGTTTTTATTATTATTTATTTGTAATATTGTTGGCCACACGGGATTTTTCATTAGAAATCCCGGGAAGATCCATATTAATAACAACATTTCGATGCAAGTACATCAATAACTTTACCTAATTCCAACCTCTGGTTATAACATACAGTGATAAAAGAGTACATCATACTAATATTATAAAGGCTGAAGTTTGTGAATGTGTCAGTTACTTCTTCACACTCGAATAGCCAGCCAGTAAACCAGGTATACATTCCCCAGTCGGTAACGTGCCCCACTTGCAAAACGAATAGCCCGTTCACGACCTTGCCGTTGTGAGCAGGAGCTAAGCGCGGGGCGGCGAGCGTAAGATCAAAAGTATGAAAATGTTTGAAAAACGCCACGAGTCGCCGCTCATAGCGCCGCGCACCCGCGTACCGATGCCGCCCCGCTCGCCGCGCCACTCGCCGCTATGACTGAAGTCGTGAACAGGCCGTAAGACATGCATTTAAAATTTGGTGCTTATTAGAGTCAATCTGGTTAGTTTATAGCATATACAATTGCGAAGTAAACTATACAGCGCAAGTTAAACTTGCGTTGTATAGTTTATGTAGTTTTAAATGCGTGCCTTAGTATTGCAAGTACGGCACGTCACCGACCGGGGCACGTATGTTTGATTTAGACCATGACCTGGAATAGTACATAGGATACTTTTTATCCCGGAAGTATGTTCCCTTGGGACAATTTTCTACTTTCACGGAAGCGAAGCCGCAGGCAACAGCTAGTTCGTGAATAAAATCTGCCAATTTTTTAGGGTTCCGTACCTCAAAAGGAAAAAACGGAACCCTTATAGGATCACTTTGTTGTCCGTCTGTCTGTCTGTCTGTCAAGACCCTTTATCTCGGTAGCGCGTGGAGGTGTCGAGTTGAAATTAAAACCATATACTCAGGTCTGCGGTCCCTTGAAGCTGTGAAAAAATTAAACTTCTGAGTTAACAAGGAAGGAAAAGAAAGATACGGCCGTTTATGTATTACAAAAAACGCGTATTTCGACACTCAATGAAAATTCATAGGGTACTTCCCGTTGCCCTAGACTCCTGAAATTTGGCATAAAGCAAGGTTTTATAGCACAAGTACCTACAGGAAAAAATCTGAAAACTGTAAATTTGCGGTTACGTCACCAAAACAAACTTTTTTTGCGATTCGTAAAAATCTTCATACTCAACTCGGGAATTGGACTATTTTTATAGGTAAGTTTTTACGGAACCCTCAGTGCGCGAGCCCGACTCGCACTTGCCCGGTTTTTTTTTATCATTTTGACAAAAAAAAGCAAAATAAAAATTCGCTAAGACTAAAACTATCCAACCCTGCCGTCCGGTAACCGTCCGGACCGAGCACGAGTCATCGACTTCGCGTTGTGTTCCGCCCGCACCTCAAAGATATGTCAACAAAACCATAGGGGCCTAACAAGTCCGCAGCCTACTGGGAACTTGGGTTGGCTTCCGAAACGGAATCCCGGGGTCCTGGAACTCTAGGCAAAGAAGGAAGATAGATGTCGTTTTGTCATTGAAAGTCTGACATGTCCTCTCGCTCCAACTAGAGCGGGATAAGTTAGATGATTGATATGTTGAAGAGTTCGAACATTAACCTATCGATATAATAAGCATTATATCGATGGGTTAGGTGTGCCCCGCCTGGGTAGAGCACCGCCGTGTCTTCGTGGGGGCGATCGGCGATAGTGATCTCTACTGCGCCGGGCCTTGGTACAGGCCATCGTCCGGAGCGAGGAGGAGTGGCAGGCAGTCGCCTCCTTCTGCGAAGCAGTAATGCTAGCAAAGGAGACGGCCGCACGCGCGAGAGAACGGCCCTCACGCCTCAGCCGCCGGGATCCGGATCCCGATTCCCAGCCACCAAAGGCGCTGGCTTGCGGACGACGAGCAATGGGTAATTCGCCGTCAAGTTGTCGACGGCGCGTAGTGTTCCCCGCGCCCCTCAAAGAGATGTCAGCAAAACCGTAGGGGCCCAGCAGGGTCGAAGCCTACTGGGGCCATGGGTGATGCGAAAGAGAACCCCGGGGCCCTGGAACGAAGGCAAAGAAGGAACAGGAGGGGTTTTCAGTCAGTATCATTCTGACACTATCTCACGCTCCGCCCAAGTGCGGGGGATGTCATTGGAAAAAAATTGATATAATAAGCATATTATTTTAATGGCATGTACTTATTTTGGCGTTCGATTACGTAAGTAATCTAACATAGCTAGGTATCTTTTACCATTATACAATTATGTTATGTATGACTTGGTAAATAAATAACGTGCAACAAGTTTAGGTAACTGGCTGCACGTGATTTAATTACAAAGTCTCTTTTATAGAAGATACATAAGTGCTTGCAGTAAAAAAGTGTAAGTCGATGTTTGAACCCGGATCTATAGTCAAGTTATATGACCTTGATTTGCTCGAGTTACAACAACATGTCTATGAATTAAGCACCGTTACATAAAATGACAATGTTGTATGTAACGGTAGTTGGCGCAGTGGTTGAGCAATTGGCTGCTGTGCTTTATGTCGAGGATTGGATTCCCCCATGGAACAAATATTTTATTGGCTGCAGATAGTTGGCGAAGATCTGGGTGTATGTGAATTTGAATGTTTGTGAAAGGACTAGCAATACAGGAATACCTATTTATTATAGGGTAAAGTTTTTATAAAAAAAAACTGAAGGCTTGAATCACTTAAATGATAAATAAATCTTGAAAAAATACGTTTTCTATACAGATAAATATATCAATATTTGTAGTCATTAACAGTGAATATGATTGATTTTAAAATATCTGCTTACTGCCAATACAATACAAATATTATGACATTTTTAATAAATTTAAATGTATTCTGAAATTACATATTTGCATACCACATGTAATGGTAGAATGTGAATGGGCCTCATTTATATTAAGATCATACTACTACATTATTGGGGATACTCAACCGATAAAGAAATTGCATTCAAGGCACAAAAAAAATGTATTAGAGCAATATGTGGGATACACTAAACGGATTCTTGTAAGCCTCATTTCATAAACCTCAAGATATTAACCCTCCCTGCTCTATATATCTACGAGGCCTCAATTTTAATTAAATCAAACATTAGTACATATGACACCTTAATAAGCAGTAGACATAAAAATACATTACGCAATAAAACATCCCACTCTGCACTATATAGCAATAGTATTTTTTGCATGGGCATAAAAATATATAATAAGTTACATATTGACAGTAAGAACCTACATCCTATTGGTATTTTTAAAAGGAAGCTAAAAGATTTCCTGAACAAAAAAGCATATTACTCTGTTAAAGAATTCCTTGAAGAAAAATAACTATCTAATATATTAGAATGATTGTGTTAATTAAAATGTGATAACTTGTGATAACTATGTATTGTAAATGTGACATAAATTATAAATAATAAAAATGAATTTATGAATAACCATTAACAAAATTTATGAATAATGATAATTAATATTATAGATAATGATAACTATGTGATGTAAGTGTGACATAAATTATAAATAAATTAATATAATAGATAATGTGAAATATAAGAACAGTGATAATTAATATTAGAGTAATGTAAATTATATGAATATTGATAATTAATAGACAATGTAAACTGTTGACCTGTAATATTTAGCATGTATATTTTTTTTTCAATGTTTTTGCAATGTTTTAACGATTTATGTTGCAATGCCTTAACAGGTAATTAAATTCTAAGAACCTAGCATTTATTGTTAACATCTCCAAACTCACACTTAGTTCGCAATAAAGAATTTGAATTGAATTGAATTGAATTGAACATTGTAGAGCAGATTACAGACAGACATTATACTAGATTAAAGAGCAGTGGTGACCGAGTGGTAAAGAGCAGTAGTGGCCGAATGGTAACGGCCCCGACTTACGAGTTGTAGGTCGCGGGTTCAAACCCAGCCAGGCTAGGCATTACTTTGTGTATTTATTTAGTTGAAGGAAGGTGAATAAAAACATCGTGAGGAAACCGGCATGTCCTAGAACCAAAAAAATCAAAGACATGTGACATTCACCAACCCGCACTGGGCCTGCGTGGTGGATTACGGCCCATTCCCTCTCCTAGAGAGGAGGCATGAGTGCCAATAGTGGGAACATTTAATGGCTGATTATGCTATGCTTATGTTATTACTACATTAAGGCAAATAAATAAATAACAATAACTATTATTTTACAACATTGTGGAAAAATCCTAGACATTTAGTTATATATCGTTCTTAATAAAGTAGGTAATAAACATCCTTGTCCTTCTTATAAGGAAGTCTAAAGATGTTTCCAAACTCTAATATTGATGCGAGACAAACCAGTCTTGAAACGTTTCCTGCAACTCGCACCTAACACCAACATCACTGTTTTTAACTTAAAATGTACAGTCAGTAAAACTAGTAGACAGCTAGTGGTAACGATCCTGACTTACGAATTTTAAATCGAGGGTACGAACCCCGTATGTGTTTCGATTAGTGTTGCAACAGAACTCTGCTTTCGGTTCCGCTTCTGCAGAAGTTCCGCAAGCTTTTTCACTTCCGTTTCCGCTTCTGCTACCGCAAAATTTATAATAGAACTCTAAACGGAAGAATACAACGAGGAGCGCGGGGCTGGCGGGCGCGTGGATGACTAGACACATCGGAAGTGGCGCGCGCGAGGGGGGCGGTACACAAACGTGTCGCAAGGTGTTTCTTTATAATAAAATTGTGCTTTTTATTCATAGTATTAACATGTCCGCTTCCATTTCCGCTTCCGCATTCGCAAAGATTTACTTTTGACATCTGTTTCCGATTCCGCTTCCTTTAAGACACATCCGTTGTATCACTAGTTTCGATCTAGCGGAGCCACTCAAGCTACACCAAAAAAACTAGTGGCAATGCACAGCTTTGTTGGTTCAATGTACCTCACGAATTTACTAACAAGATCTACTATCTATATGTAATAAAAGCAATATACCTATTGCTACTAGTTTTTTCGGACTAGCTCGACTGGTCCCGCTAGGCGCTATAATTTGTGTAATTTATTTCATCACCACTGCTCTCAAAACAGCAAAGGAAAACATCTTATAGTAAATTAAAATTTCTTAAGATTTTCGCATTTTGCAGATCAGTGTCAGTTCTATGTCGATTAAAATATAATTGGCGACTGAATTACGCATTTATTTACTGAATTATAGTAGGTAATCAGTGAAATTATCATACAACTCTATTGAATGAATGGCTGCCAAAAATTCATTCGATGAACGTCGTTGCCACTCCAGAACCTTTCAACCTCATTGACCATTTGTTATGAGCATTTTTTCCAGCCCACTACCACTTAAGTTTGGCGATTCTTCGGGCTTTATCGGTAACCTTTGTTCTCCTGCGGATATCTTCATTCCTGATTCGATTAGGCAAGGAAATCTCTCTCTCTCTCTCTCTCTATTGCCCTTTGGGTGATTTAAAGCCTTCTGATGAGGCCCATTGTGAGCGACCACGTATCAGATCCATTGTCATCACTGACAGCAAGCACTGGTCATAGACTTTTGTCTTTAGAGACTGTGGTATAACAGATTAGTACGGTCCAGTTTCCCGAACGCTGCCCAGCCGAGTCGAATTCGACAATTAACTTTTATCCCGAAGCTAGAGATACCTAACTAGAACGCCTGGCCCAGGTAAACGTAATCGTCTACAACTTCGAGTGTAGAGTCTCCTCAGTTCTTGATAAGAGTGAGTGTTGTGTATACCATGACCTTGGAAAACCAAGGTCTTAAAACTAATTATGCATTTTAGAGAGTGAGCGTGCATGAGGATGTATTTTGGAGAGTCTGCGCGGGAATTGCATGATTTCTAGCATCGGACAACCCGACGAACGGTGAGTATCCCCCCTTACGTTGTTGAAACTTCTACGGTCCGGGCCAAGCGTTTCGCCTCGTCGTTTATAGGTACCACGTATATCGAGGGACTGGAACAATTTGGCTGCTTCGATCTTCCCGTCCGATTAAAGTTTAGGTGTCTTCAAGGGTAGAGTGAATAGGCTCTTAATAAACTAGTGCGCCTCACCATCAACGATTGTACCTACTACTTACCATCAGGTGGGATCGCAGTCAAGCACTAGTTTATATCAATTAATAAAAAAATTACATGGACAAAAGTCCAGACCCACTCTTTCGGAAATTTTACTAATGTCATCGAGCATTGTGGTGTGATATCGAAAGGAGATCGCATGAGTTAGGTTAACGAACTGGCATGTAAAATATACTTTTAAGGATTTTGTTGTTCTAGAATAGGTTTGAAAATTGAGTAGAACAAAGAAATGTCTAGTTTTTTTGTTCGGACATAACCATGGTACCTAGCGCGATGTGCTAATATTGAATCTTGAAGAAAATTACAAGGATTTCTATATGATATCAAGCATTTCATTGATTAAAAGTCCGGTACCTCAAATAAACCGTCGCAGAGTGCGACAGTACTTAGGTCCTCCAAAGTCTCAGCCATGACAACGAAATATTCCTTCGCTGTTAACAAATTATTTTGTTGGTTGTACTTTGTGGGTGATATAATATAATAATATATGCGACCAAAGTATAATTGGTAAATAATGACTAAGCACTTTTCGTAATCACAAAGATGACCAAACATTGGTTTTGCTTATAAAGTAGGTAATCAGAAAAGTAAACGTAATCATCACAATAGGACGAGACCATACTACATAAGCTATCAGTATTTATTTACATATCAGTCCAGTCAATTATGGGTCAGAATGAGAGATAATAAGCGAGAAACTTGTATATGTTGTGGCCAGATCTTTTTTTTTCAATTTATTGAATTCGGGGTTTTTATCCACATGGATATGCCAACCCCACCGTAACCTGATCTTAGATCTTAAAATGGATCACTTCATGATGTGACCGGCCCTTTCTTGAAATGATGCTAATTCAGCTAAAGGCATGATTATTTCATGATAAGGCCAAACATGGCTGACAATGTCGTAAAATTGTTACGTTGTTATCCAGTAGAGTCCACTGTTCTTCAATGTTCCTGTTTTCTACTACAAAATACGCTTTTGTTCCATCAAAAGTACTAATTGTGGGCTAAAATCTAGTGAGCGAGCGAACACAGACCGCCATCTCCTTCTAACCTAATCTGTCCGAGTCGGAGTGCTCCAAGTCACTTAATAATTGTAAAAAGTCCATTAATATTTGACGTACAATAAGGATGTAGCGACATCTATGGCGTGACATAAGAACTAATCCTGAATCGCGCAATTATAGTTCTCCGCGCGATTAGAACTTAATAATAGGTCTTTACCTATGAAATTGGAGATTTTTAAAACGGGTTGCTTTGAAGTGTTATATCATTGGATTGACTTGGAATCATAAGTTCAAATAAATTTTATATCAAAGGTATGTTATTCTTCTTTTGAAATTAGGTATTTATTGGTTTCTTTATGTTTTATATTTTCTGTAATATAGCAGTACTTATAACCATTTTTGTATGAAATCTAAGAAAACTCGCATTATTTTGTAATATGAGTTCTACCGTGGAAACAATGGGACTCAAGTGATATGCAATATTGATGATGTATACGGACTTAAAACTGCTAATGAATGAGATGTCTATTTTGGTTTCAATCACTTTCATGTGAGAAATTTTATCTCAGGAATAACTTTATTTCTTAGGGCGGCTACAAGACAAAATTTCCAAAACGAAATCTATTAAACCAAGAACACAGAGTTTTTTTGTTAGAAGAAAGTCGTAGGTATGCGACATTGATATTGTTTGCCCTTTGCAATGCATAGTATCTACGTTGAAACTCTTAATATGAAAAAACGTTTTTTTATTAGTTTTCATGGTTATAAGTCTGTCAGTCTCTGAAAATACAAAACACAAAGAAACCAATAAATACCTAATTTCAAAAGAAGAATAACATACCTTTAATATAAAATTTATTTGAACTTATGATTCCAAGTCAATCCAATGATATAACACTTCAAAGCAAACCGTTTTAAAAATCTCCAATTTCATACGTAAAGACCTATTATATAGAACAGCCCGAAATCATCTGTCGGGCAGTTGCCCACCAGACATAAAACCCGTCTGGTCGGAGGGTCCTCCCTTTTCAACGGAGGTTTGCGGGACTTTACTCTCTGTTCCGCATACCTCCAAAAGTATTTTTAGTGAAGAGATTTGATGCACAGAAATCCTACATCTATATTATGTAAAAGGAGAAACTGACTGACTGACATAACAACGTACAGCCGAAACTACAGGGACTAGGAGCGTGAAATTTTGCACAAGGTTTCCATTTATTATGTAGGCGAGCACTAAGAGAGGATTCCCGAAATTCACTCCCTAAAGGGATAAAACAGGGTTCAAAGTTTGTATGGGAAAACCTATTTTCACGCGGGCGAAGCCGCTGGCAGAAGCTAGTTAATGATATGGCCAAACGTGAATTGACATATCATCAAACTTTAACGTTTAAAAGATGTGGCCACTTTTAGTTGGCCAAATCATGCAGTGATCAATTCTAAGATCTGGCCACAACATATGCATCCGTGAATATCGGTGAATAAAGAATTAAGAAATCATTAAAATATTGTTAACAATACATGAGCCCCAGCATTTTGCTGAGCGCTGGCCGTTTTGCGCGGATGTGTCGAGTAACTTCGCTCTTTGGCATTGATTTGATAAATATATATATTTTATTATTTTTTCTAAGTTATGTGCCATGTTTGTGCAAATAAACTTTATTTCTTTCTTTCAATAATTAATTATTACATTGGTATGTCGGCGATTATGACAACTTAGCGATAATAGGGCACTCAATTGATTCCTTTGTCCCAGAGTGGGGTGAAACGCTGTGACGTAGACTTTACGTGAGCGCAATCATTGGGAGGCGCGACGTTTACGGATGGCAGTCTTGGGCGATCCGTCGAGTAATTTGGACGCTCCTAACGAGATCACTGGTTCTCTTGGATTACGATACATTTAATTCTGTAATCGCCGAATTATATATTATGTACTGTGAAATAAAAATAATTGTGCAGTGAATTGTCATTTTAATTCTACCCCTAGAATCCTCTCTCTGCTTGCAAACTTTACCGCTGACGGTTGTACCGCTCTTTTATCACTGTCGCCATGAGATACATTGTGAGTCAGTATAGCTCTGTGTTTGTTACGTCAACACGACTTCAGCCTCAACTGTCAAAATAAGGAACATTAAAAGATAGTTACCCAAATATAGCCACAGCAGGTACAGTCATAGCCGCTCCAAGCAGGAACACAGCACCTGGGAGTACAGTCAGCGTCGCCATATATACCCTGGAGTACAGGGGCCCGTAGACCAGGGGCATCATGGCCTCTGCCAGACCGAAGAGGGAGTTCACTTTACCTGGAATAAAAAGATGGTTTTAGTAGGTTCTAACGTGCTGGCCACGGACAATTCGCTATAGCGAAAATTCGCGCGGCGCGACCGGCGGCGCGTCTTGCGAATGAATCAAATGTATGGAAATGTACTGGCCCCGGTCGTCTCGCTGGTCGCCGCTGCGCGTGGCATGCCCAGTACATTTCCATACATTTGATTCATTCGCAAGACGCGCCGCCGGTCGCGCCGCGCGAATTTTCGCTATAGCGAATTGTCCGTGGCCAGCACGTAAGAGTGTAGGGAAGGAGGTCGTGGAGACCACTAGTCCAGCCAGGTGGAGCAGTGGAGCTCCAGTTGTAGGGGCTCCAACTTATGACTCGTACATCGTTGGTTCAAATCTAGGTAAGATGCCTTACGTAGTGTAATTTATTTCATCACCACTTTCGAAATGGTGAAAAAATATATTGTGCGGCACGCCCTAGAACTAAAAATTCGAAGACATGTGACATCCAACAACATGTAGTCTCCGAAACGGCTAGACCAATTTAGACGGAACTTTTACTGGTAGATAGCAGATTTTATACGGAGTAACTTAGGCTATTTTATTTTAGATTTGCTAAAAAGTTCTAGAGGTTGTAACCAGATGGCATCATTATTGAACTTGGGAATCCATGTGTATTCTGGAGGGACATTTCATCATCATCATGATCATTTCAGCCGAAAGGCGTCCACAATTGGACATAGCCTTCCCCCAAGTGTCGCCACAACGAACGGTCATATGCGTCTCGCATACATCGGATTCCCGCAACTCCCACAAGGTCATCGGTCCACCTTGTGCGGCCTTTCAACGCTGCGTCTTCTGGTGCACGGCCGCCACTCCAGAACCTTTTGGCCCCATCGATCATCAGTTCTGCGAGCAATGTGCCCTGCCCACTGCTAATTAAGTTTGGCGATACTTCAGGCTATGTCGGTAACCTTGGTTCTCCTGCGGATATCTTCATTCCTGATGCAATCAGTGGTATTTGCCACCATTTTACCTCAGACCTTAATTTTGGGCGGTTCATTGAGTCCAAAGCCAAGGTAGCTGCTAGGAAACTCGGCGTACTTGCAAAGGTCCGGCGGTACTTCATACCAGGACAGCTTTTAATGTTATACAAAGCACAGGTCCGTTCGTGTATGGAGTACTGCAGCCACATATGGGCTGGTGCTGCAAAATGCCACCTGGCAGCTTTGGACTCGGTGGAAAGGCGTGCAAAGAGGCTAATTGGTGATCCAGATCTGGTTAATTCCAATCTACAAAGTCTTGAGCACAGGCGTAGGGTAGCCAGCCTTTCGGTGTTTTACAGGATGCATTTTGGAGAGTGTGCGCAGGAATTGCATGACTTGATTCCACCATCTCATTTCTACCATCGGACAAGCCGACGGATGGCGAGTATCCACCCTTACGTTGTTGAAACCTCTACGGTCCGGACCAAGCGTTTCGCCTCGTCGTTTATACCGCGTACATCGAGGGACTGGAATAATTTGCCTGCTGCGGTTTTCCCGTCCGATTATAATTTGGGTCTCTTCAAGGCTAGAGTGAATAGGCGCTCTCAATAAAAAAAAAATAAAAAAAAATTACCAACGAGACAGTGTGTAGTCTTTGCACCTTTTTGCATGATTGACGAGTGCTGATCAGAAAGGTTGAGTTTCATAATCAGTCTATAGTAACTATTCCCATTATAACTTAGATATCTTCTCTAAGCTATGGAATTGTTCGAAAGAGTTACCGCGACCCTTGAGCGTAACGGATAATTGAAGAAACACGAGTAGGTTTTAGTCAGTGATAGCCTGACAATCTTTGTCGCACCACCCAGAGCGAGAGAAGTTATTCAACGATTTCTCCTGTCTTCAAAAAGAAGAAAAGAAGAAAGAAAATGAATTTATTTCACACAAAAACAGTACCTAACGTACACGAAACAAAAAAAAAAGAAGCCAAAATATAATGTGTGGTTGCACCGAAATAGGTCCAATTCAACATGATTTTCAGACAACCAGTGCCTGACGCCGGTTTTCAATGGAACCTGAGGTGACGCAACGGACGTAAGACCAGTCTTGTAGTGGTAGGCCTTTTTTTTAGGTGGGAAATCATCTAATGGTATCTTCCGTCCTTGGGCGGGGTGAGAGTGCGTGTCAGACTTTTACGGACTAAAACCCAATCCTGTTCCTTCTTTGCCTTCGTTCCAGGGCCCCGGGTCTCTTTTGCATCACCCATAGCCCCAGTAGACTTCGACCCTGCTGGGCCGGGTTTGCTGACATCACCTTGAGGCGCGCGTGAAACACTACGCGCCGTCGACGACTTGGGCTTGGTCCGGATGGTTACCGGACGATCGGACGGCGAGCTACCCATTGCTCGCCATCCGCAAGCCCGCGCCTATGGTGGTGTAGTGTAAGGCCTACTGTCCACGGACGCGTAGCTTCATAGACGCGTATTCGTCAGTATACACGTGGTGTACGCCTGCCCCCCTAGCCAAGTTACAATCGTTTCGTTCCCACCGATCGCCTCGACCACGTGACTGAGCGTTGAGATGACGTCAGAACAAAGGAATCGGAGGCGTGGCCTACTCGAGGCGTTCGGCGCGAACGATACGATTGTAACTTGGCTAGGGGGGCTGCTTACAGCTAACCTACAAAACTATGAAACTCTGTCAGCGGAGCGAGAACGTCACCGTCGTGCCGTCGTGTCGTTGCGAGCGTGGACAGAGGACCTAATATATTATAGCGGTGATATGTACTTAACAAAAACTGGGGAAGTACGACTCGGACTCGCGCACTGAGGATTCCGAACAAAATTACCTATGGAAACAGTGCGATTCCATTGAAATTGAGTTACGAAGATTTTTCCGAATCCCAAATTTTTGTTTTTTTTGTGTCGTAACTAAAAATTTACGGTTTTCAGATTTATTCCTGTACTTGTGCTATGTGACCTTGCTTCATGCCAAATTTCAGTATACTAAGTCAACGGGAAGTACTCTATGAATTTTGATTCCCTTGAGAGTGTCGAAATACACGTCTTTTGCGACTTAAACGGCCTTATCTATTTTTCGCTAACTCAGAAATTTGATTTTTTTACAGCTTCAAGGGACCGCAGACTTGAGTATAATATGGTTTCAATTTCAATTCGATATCTCCACGCGTTCCTGAGATAAATTGTCTTGACACACAGACAAACAGACAGACGGACGGACAATAAAGTGATCCTATAAGGGTGTTGTTTGTTCCTTTTGAGGTACGGAACCCTAAAAAAGTCCTCTTACCTGTGTAAAGAAATGGGTCAAAATCCAGCACGCGAATCCAACCTACCCAATTATAGAAACTTTAAGAGTTCCAGTATATCTTTTCCCAAATCTGTCGTGAAATGATTCCGACTAAAGTTGAGGTTAAGTTGAGGTCAAGTGGGACCGTGTTTAATGACGCGCTCTGGACCTCTCCCAAGGCTCCTATATCCAATGTTAAGATCCGTTGCTTTCAGTTTAATTAGGTAAAGTTTGCTTTTATTTTTACGAACGTGGTGAGAGATGGTTAGTTTTTTTTTATAGAGAGGCTCCCATTTGACAACTATCACACTTCACAGTAAATATTGATTTATACCTTATTTTTTGACTGGACTGGTTTTTTTGGTAGACCAACAAGATCTAGTGGTTAGTGGCCCTGATTGCTATGCCAGAGGTCATGGATTCGATTCCCACCCAGGATAAAATGTTTGTGTGATGAGCTCGATCATTTGTTCTGTGTCTGGGCGTAATTTATCTATAATATGTATGTATTTAGAAATATATAAGTATATTTATCAGTTGTCTAGTACTTGTAACACAAGCTCTGCTTAGCTTGGGACTAGACGACGTTGTGTGATAGTTGTGGAATATAAATAAATAAATAAATTGCCTTGTGCCTTATTTAGGGTTGATTGATATAGCCATGGCTTGACTTCACCACAGGGTTGGCACAATGGATGAGCGACTGGCTGTTGCGCTGATAGTCGCGTGTTGGATTCCAGTACAAACAAAATTTTTGTATGCCCTACACATAGTTTTCCGGGTCTGGGTATATATTGTGTATTCATATACTCACGATAAAGGAGTGATTACAAATGTGGGATAACAATGTAAAAAAAAATAGCCTACTTACGTCCTCTAATCCTGATAGAAATACAGAAAGGGAGACCTCCTTCCTCTGTTCAGTTGTACACCAAATAAACAACTAACATAACACTGACAATTTTCTTCCTTATAAGCCAAAATTGGGAAGAAAACCAATGCCTAACGCGTCATAGGAAAATCAGTCACATTATGATACAGGCTGGTTATACATTCATCAAATAATTGACGTTTGAATTACGTGTTCTTTATTTAAAAATGCTCGGCCTGTCTCATTATGGTTGGAATCTCCTGTTACTCAATAAAATGATAAGTAAAAATAAACGGCTAATAATTCCAGTATTGTTTGATTAACTTTTCCTTAACCTTTCGCATACTGTTTCCTTATTTTAGCACGTTCATTTATATAAACTCTCACGAACTTATTAAAAGTGAATAGCCTAAAACCATTTATTAAAATATTAATAAATTAAAATCGATTTTTCAGACTAATAAATCAGATTAAAATCGACCTAGCCTAGAACCTAGATGAGAGTATTTTTGTGTGATGAAGAAGTTGAAGTTTTCGGTTGTGAACTAAAGTAATTGTTTTTGGTGTGAAAATCAGGTGTACCTGTACACTTAATATTTCTTTCCAACTGAAATTTCCCGCACTTTCGTATACAAGTTCCTTGGATTATACTGTTTATTGATTGTAGTAACCGATAGATAACCCTAAAATAGTAGTAGATATTACTCATGACTAAAACTTATTTTTTAGATATCTCATCTTCCTGATAGGAAAAAGAGCTAGTTTTTTTTTGTGTTTTGAAATAGAAAAATATAAAGAAAATTTTAAGCTATATCTCAACTTATGTCATTTTTGGCCCAGAAATCCCCGTCGCCTTTTAGTCCTTAGCTGTAAGCACAATGAATGTGTTCCCAAAACATTTTTTTTTAATTTTTTTTATTATTATTGATAGGCTCGCGTTTGACCACCACCTCACCCTCACATTTTGCTCGCATATGAGTGAGATATCCACTAGTTGTTGATGTTTTTCGATATCTTTTTAGCACATTTCATATTTTGCACGTGAATCATTTGCGTTTTAGTTGTAGGTAGGTTGTGGCTAGCCTCAGTTATTGTTATTTTACGTGGTTTTTATGATTCAGCTACAGGATTGTGAAAACCGCAATCGTACACATTTGTGTCAATAGATTTACTTGAAACTGTTTTGTGTCACTTCTTTCATCATCATCATCATTTCAGCCAAAAGATGTCCACTGCTGGACATAGGCCTCCCCCAAGTGTCACCATAATGAACGGTCCTGTGTGTCTCGCATCCATCGGACTCCCGCAACCGTTACACTTGGTAACGGTTGCGGGAGTCCGATCGGTCCACTTTGTAGGAGGCCTTCCAACGCTAAGTCTTCCGGTACGTGGTCGCCATTCCAGAACCTTTCGGCCCCAACGGCCATCCGTTCTGCGAGCAATGTGCCCTGCCCATTGCCACTTAAGTTTGGCGATTATTCGTGCTATGTCGGTAACCTTGGTTCTCCTGCGGATATCCATAATCATGATTCGATCCCGCAAGGAAACTTCGAGTATAGCCCTTTCCATTGCCCTTTGGGTGACTTTAAGTCTTCTGATGAGGCCCATTGTAAGCGACCACGTTTTGGAGCCATATGTCATCACTGGCAACACACACTGGTCATAGACTTTCGTCTTGAGACACTGTGGTATATTGGACGAAAAGATTTGTCACTTCTTTGGTAACAACTAATTAGTATCACCGAATCAATGCGGACTTTGCTGTAGTTAATTTCTGAACACCCGCCATTATGTTATTGTAAAATTCTGTACAAACGAATGTTACGTTTTTGTACTAAGAATAATAAATTGAAATGGTTTTTTTTAAGCTTATTTTTGAAAAAATAATATATTTTAAAATTAAATTAAATGTGTACCTAAGTAATACTAATAATAATAATTTATTTCAGACTTCTCCATACTGAAAAGTTGATAGTAGCACAAAAATACTTTATAGCTAATGTTGGTTAACAAAACAAATAAGACAAAATATAATAAAACACTGTTTATTTGGACCATCCGACACCAGAACGCATGTTTACTATTTTACTGCGTGCGTATTTAGCACTCGCATCGGAGAATCCCACCGGTCCGTCAATTAATTAATTGTTATTATCTACACTAATAAATTATTATTATTTATTTATATTCAAATTGGATGCTAATGCACTCATAGTGATAAAAGTGACTATAAATACTAACCCGCACTAATCCCGCGTGTTAGATTACAGCCCATTCCCTCTCCTAGAGAGCAAGCCTAAGTGCCAGCTATGGGAACATTGTAAGACTGATTAAGCTATGTTACAGGTACATACTTATTGTGATTGGTTTCCCTTTTCTTTACCAATATGGGATTAAAGAGTTCCACTGACTTGTAGCGACATCTATATCGCCACATACGAACTATCCTTCATTCCAGTATCAGACTTCAGAACATATAAAACCGTTCGAAATCAACTATCCAGCAGTTGCCTTGTTGCCTGACTAGACACAACACACACCCTGGTCCGCCTACCTCTAAACCCTAAAAAGGGTTATCCTGCCGTTGCTGCTAAGTCGCGTCACGCTTGTCTATGGGAACGAGACAGAAAGTGGCTAGGGCCGTATTATGAAGCGTTAATGTCATAGTGATTCCGTTGCCAATTCAGATTGGTTCATGTCTTTCGCATGCTGGATTCATGTTTTTTTTTTGTTTTTACAGTCTCCGTTGGACCATCTTCTCTTGATGGTAAGCGAAGATGTGGAGCACGCTTGCTAGAAGTATCTTATTCACTCTTGACTTAAATACTACCAGGATCAGGAAACATAGATTCTGGTCGAGAATTCCATTCCTTAACTGTACGTGAAATGAAAGTATTTCCAAAATATTTTGCATTAAAATGTTATAATATGGCTCCTGATAAACCTATCTACTATAGGAAACATATGACGAACACACAAGACGATTATAGTGACGATATCCATATCTTTTTCGGAACTCCACGAGACAAGCTCGACCTAGTGTGGAGTTCAACAGTAATTTCTGTTTCCTTTGTGTATTTTTAATAAAATATGTATTTGTAAATCAAGGCATAAGTATTATGTAAAGGAAATGTAAAGCACGTGTTTTCTGGCAAATAAATCATATTATTATTATTATTTATTTATTTTCCAAGTCTCCTTTCGCATGTATGCTGGAAGTGATTTCTTCAGAAATAAGTATTACCTTTGTACATATTTTACTGTTTTCTTCTATGTGTCTGTTTATAATTTGTATGTGGGTAAAGTCAGGGGTCAAAAGTGCAGTTGCAATGCGGTTCAATGGTCCGCAACTAGTTTATTTAATACTTTAGATTCTAAGGGCTATATTTCACCAGGACACCATGGCGGCGCGACCAGTCGCCGCTACCAACAAAATGTATACAGCTCTATAGAGAGTTACTCACCTGGTGTCCGTTTGGTTGCGCAACCAATTTGGTGGCGCGAACAGCTCGGACGCCAGTCCGGCCGCCAGTGACACTCCCACCGAAAAGTGTTTATGATGAAAATCTATCTTATGACAGGGTTATATTTCACCGGGACATGGCGGCGCAATTGTTCGAGCCACTGTTGTGTCCCGGTGAAATGTAGCCATAAGCTACAAATGAAATAAGTTATTTACCATTGATTCTCTTATAGAAAGAAATTTTAGCATTGGTAGAGTGTAACTGCACATTTGACCCCGATTGTACTGTATTGTTAAATATATAAAAAAACGCAAATAAAGCAGAAAATAATTCACATATCACTTACCTAATTCCTCGCTATTCACTAATTTCGAGGCAATGGAACGCATGGCGATGAAAGATGTTCCATTGAAGATTTCTACTAAAGGCGCTGTAACAAATAAATTATGTTAAAAATTCTGTTTCAAATTATATCACTATACGTAATGAAGTCTAATACAGAAAGGACTCAGGAGGAATCGGCACAAGAATTGGACCAAGCAGCTATGGACTAAGAAGGTTTTTGTCCAAGTTCACTTTCATCCCCTATAGGGGCGAATTTTAGAATGACTTTGAATAAATTAGATTTAATTTATTTATTTATAGAGACCAAAAAGTATTCCTCTAGGTCTAAAAATATTAAGGGTGTCACCACATCAATCGATCATGGTAGATCGATGACATTGATCGAAGAAGACAGTCGGTTGGCTTCGACTAAATAGAAACAGTCGAAAGATGTGGACTATGCAGAATTGTTCAAAAGATTCATCGCGATCCTAGAACCAAAAGGCAACAAGGAACACGATGGAACACGGGTGGGTGTTAGTCAGTAAAAATCTGATGCTCTCTCTCGCTCCTAGAGCGACCTCCGATCATTTTATTTGCTAACACCATAAGAATTTTATACTAAATCTTTTTTTTTAATTTCAGAGCAAAGTTACAAAATAAGGTAAAATATAACTGCTTACCAATATAGATCTCAGTGGTGGTTGATGCGAAGGCAAAGATGAAGGAAGCGAGGATTTTGCTGGTGCAGGAGATGATGCCGACCACCGTGTCGTCTAGTTTCATGAAGTCGCTGAATATGCTGATGGAGAACAGTGTACCTTAGGACATAATGAAGAAAGATACATGATATTAGTGTACAATAAAGTTTATTCTATTCTATTCTATGAGTTCAGATTCCCAGCTATAAAATGATTTAAATCTTTGGTCTTTTCCCGCTGTAGGGTGGAGGAAGAGGGTGTTTTTTTTTTAGGTGAAAATCATCGAATGTCAGACTATTACTGACTTAAACTACACCTATGTTATTTCAACGCCATGTCCTTGTGAGGGCGATCGGCGGCGGCGATCGGCGGCGGCGATCTCTCGCGCCGGGCCTTGTTACAGGCCATGGTCCGGAGCGACGAGGAGTGGCAGGCGGTAGCCTCCTTCTGCGAAGCAGTAATGCTAGCAAAGGAGGCAGCCGATCGCGTGAGGCAACGGTTCTCACGCCCTAACCGCCGCGCCGCCGGGATTCCAATCCCGATTTCCGGCCACCGTAGGCGCGGGCTTGCGGACGCAATGGGTGGCTCGCCGTTCGACCGGTAACCGTCCGGACCCAGCCCAAGTCGTCGACGGCGCGTATTGTTCCACGCGCGCCTCAGGGAGATGTCAGCAAATCGTAGGGGCCCAGCAGGGTCGAAGCCTACTGGGGCCATGGGTAGTGTGAAAACGAAACCCGGGGCCCTGGGACGAAGGCAACGAAGGAACAGGAGTGGGTTTTTAGTCAGTAAAAGTCTGGCACTATCTCTCGCCCCGCCCAAGAGCGGGATTTGTCATTAGATGATTTTCCCACCTAAAAAAAAACCTATGTTTTTTCAGTTGCTTTTTGCGTTCTAAGACCACGGGTGACCTTTTCAGAAATCAACCCATGGCCCTTGTAGGCATCTAGGGTTCTTGGGCCCCTACGGTTTTGCTGATATCTCTTTGAGAGCGCACGAGGAACACTATGCGCCGTCGACGACTCGGGCCATCGGACGGCCGCACGGCGAGCTACCAATTTCTCTTCGTCCGCAGGCCCGCGCCTACGGTGGCTGGTAGTCGAGATCCCTCACTCGTGCGGCCGTCTCCATCGCGAGCGAGAGGAAGTGTCAGACTTTTACTGACTAAACCTGTAATCAGTTGCCTTTTGCGTTCCAGGACCACGGAATCTAATTCAAAAATTCCCGCGACACTAGCGGACATTGTCTCTACTAGTGTGAAGGAGTAAATAACATACACACATTCACACGTGATCGTTGGCAATTTTAAAATAAAATATGTGAATATGAGATATACATGTAGGTACTCGTAATGATTAATTCATATTTTTCATACGAAACCTTATTAAGCTTTTGAACCATTTTCGATGATGACGATAGCTGCGTGAAAAGGGCCCTCTTAACATGATTATTTCGTATTAATTTTAAACATATTTTACTCGAAGAGTTTAAACAGAAACCTCTTTATAAAATTTTAAATTTAAAATATATTTCATATCATTCGAATTACGTAATATGTATTTAACCAGAAATACGTAATATGTAGGTATTTAAAAAATATTTATCATTCTTTGTATAAACTTGTAGGTACTGGAACACGTACAAAAAAACCGGGCAAGTGCGATTCGGAGTCGCGCACCGAGGGTTCCGTACAAACTTAGTTATGAAAACAGTTTCAATTCCCGAATTAAGTTACGAAAATTTTTCCGAATCGCAAAAAAAGTTTGTTTTTATTATTATATGCAAAAAAAAGTTTATGTTTTGTATGACGTAACTACCAATTTACAGTTATCAGTTTTTTCCTATACTTGTGCTATGAGACCTTGCTTCATGCCAAATTTCCGGATTTTAGGTCAACGGGAAGTACCCAATGAATGTGTCGAAATATACGTTTTTTGCGACATATACGGCCGTATCCGTTTTGTTCGTTAACTCAGAAGTTTGATTTTTTTAAAGTGAAAACTTCTTTAGCGGCGTTGTACACTTTTTTTGTAATGGGTAAAAAATGTTAAACTCGCGTCAGGACACGTGACCTGATCGAAAATTCGTAAGACGGATGTCGTGCAAAATTGTGTGCAATTGAAGTGAAAACTTCTTTAGCGGCGTTGTACACTTTTTTGTAATGGGTAAAAAATGTTAAACTCGCGTCAGGACACGTGTCCTGATCGAAAATTCGTAAGACGGATGTCGTGCAAAATTGTGTGCAAAAAAAAAAGCAATTCGTGCAAAATTATTCCATAACCATTCCAAAATATCCAAAACGCACAACGTTAATACTTAAGTTTTCACTTCTGCCGGCACTCCCAGACTGCAACCCGTCATTTTTTTTTTCTAAAATGTCAAAACGGGTCTTTTATTTTTAACGAGTTTGGTATGGTACTCGTATCAAAACAAAAAAATTACTCTAACCAAAACTTTTGTTTGTTACTTATATCAGACTTTTGCTGATTTAAAACCCATCCATGTTCCTTTAGTTGTCCTTTGTGTTGCAAAGTTGTGGTAATTCTTTTCACCCCTGCTTTACTATTTATCCCGTTTGTAGATAATGGTAGAGGATATCTTTTAGAAAAAAATAACAAACAACAGCCTCTAATGACTTTAAATTAGATTTAGCATTGCCATTCAACGTGGCAATGCTGCCAGCCTTCTGGGCACTTTTCCGGATGACAGCGATGTGAAGGAGTACTTCGACGCCTGAGTGTATTTTGTGTTTTTGTATTACATGTATAGTCAGGGGTCAAAATTGCAGTTCCACCTTACCAATGCTAAAATGTCTAAAATTTCTTTGTAGAAGAGGGTCAATGGTTCATGACTGATTTAATTGGTAGTATAGAATCTAAAGTATTGAATAAACTAGTTGTGGACTATTGAACTTCTACAACAAAGAAATTTTAGACACTTTAGCGTTGGTAGAGTGCAACTGCATTTTTGTTCCCTGACTGTACATAGTTAGGTTTAGTATAATAGTATTTGTAGTTAATATTTAAGTCCTCACTATGACTATATAATAAATCTATAAAATTAATTGTTTTTAGGTATACTAAATACTAACATTCCATTTATTCCTTGAAATTCTCGTTATGATGATATTTCGTTGTCATTGACTTCCTATAATTCCATTCAATTGATACCCAATAGATAGTACTATATATTAAAACAGGTTTCGGACTGAAATTGACATTAATTAAATTGTGATTCTACTGAAATGAACAGTTTGTGGGTTTTTTAAATAGACCGTTGATTTGATCAAGTATCTAGTTCATCCCTGATAACAATCAGGGTTCGAGATTTCCATGTAAAATAATAAACCTGTATTAACTTTTACTTATAATTCTACCAGTACCGGAATAACCTACTCGTATATCAGGAGTTCCCAAAGTGTACAGCACTCGTCTTTAACCACGACGCCCCGGGGCGGTATTGTGGTCTTAGCTTCGCAACACGCAGACACATTCAATTGCCGAAGAAGGACAGCTGTTTGAATGATTTTGTGATATGAGCCTAAAACTACGATTTGATAAAGACAAAGTGATTCAATTTTGCATTAAATGGATCCCGACTCTAAACAATAATATTAGTACAGATTTTTTAATAAAACACAAAAAAAAATTAGACCGTATAAAGCGGGGTGCAGTGTAAAAAAGATTGGGAACCCCTGACCCAATATTTTTTTAATTATATAAACTAACTTTAAGCCTACCACTCTTAAAAAGTGCGAGTTCTGAGACTGTTTTGCTGGTTGGGTAGGATGGTAAGCACTAGTTTATATATCATTCCGGCATTGATAGAATTAGGGATATTGTTATGAGCTGTTTCAACTTTGCTCTGTGACAAAATATACTTTGTGTATCTAGATATTATTGTTACGTACCTAATCAAAAGAAAGAAATAATACAGGAATAATTCCTAGTGTGACAACATTTTTAGGGTTCAATACCTCGATCGACAAAAACGAAACCCGTATAGGATCACTTTGGTTATCATCTGTCTGTCAAGGCCTTTTTCCTCAAGAACGCGTGCAGGTATTAAACTAAAATGAATGTCAAATACTTAGGTTTGCTACTCCTTGGAGCACTAAAAATGTAAAACTTCTAAGTCAACGTAATTTAAAGATAAGGTCCATCGTTTACGCTTCATTTGGGCGCATTTTTTTACTCGTTGATCTAGAATGCTGAAAGGCAAGAAGCAAGGTCTTATAGTACAAGTAAAGGAAAACACCTTAAGAGGGTCGTTTTCCACTCGCCTATCGTCAACATCGAGCATGGTTTAAAAGCTTGTTGTTTCATCTAACGCAATCCAACGCAATTTTTGATGAAGAGATAACGCCTGTAAACTCTGTTGGCATTTGGTAATTTCGTGATTTACTCGAATAATTCACAAAACCTGTTCAAGGAAATACGTGGTTTTTTAAACCCTTAAAAGTTTTTCAGAAAAAATGTCGTCATTCAGAATCTCGATTAAATGTGCAAGGCTTCTATTAATGTACTTTTTTATATTTTTAATATAAAAGTACATTATGAAGGGCCAAAGTTAACATAAAATAGCAGATTTTCAGAGGTCTTTACTAGAATAGTTTTACATATATTTATGTTTTGATTTCTATAGGAGCCTAAATAATATCCACAAGATATCAAGCTGTGTATCCAAAATATCTAGAGAAAGATGTGTAATAACATCATAATCACGTAAGAGAGGTTGTATGGAAATGTACCTCGAAAAGGACGCTCTCAAAACCGTTTAATAGTAACCTACATAACAAAATAATATTTTATTGCGATTCGGAAAATCCTTCGGGATCGATTCGGGAATCAAACCATTTTCATTGGTTTAATTTTCATTTGTTAAGATTTTTATTGATATTAATTTAGTTACTCACCCACTAAGTTAGTGATGATACTGTAAGTACAGAACATACTGAACTGCACCTCATCCCAGTTGAATCTGTACCGCATGAACAGGTACAGCACGTTCATTTCACCTGCAAGAAACACACCGTTCGTTTAAAACAAAAAATGGTGTTCGACCAAAACTAGTTTTCACGGCTAAAAAACTGAAATTGTAACTGAAACTTTCATATAAGGTTTTTGTTTTCGAGAGGGAAAAATAGTTAATCATTAAGATTAACTATTCAGTCTGTGTTGTTTAATTTTTAATACACTTAAGTAATTTTTGTAATCACATTACTGGTTTTCCAGAAACTTAGTATTATTACCATAAAAGTCACATTTATAAATATTTAACAAAATCATATAAAAATATTTACAAATTTAAAAAAAATAGTAGCATACCGGGACCAGGCTCCAAGCTACCGGAGGTCATGGCTCCTGAGAGAGGAACCTCCGAACATTACGCCCCGTGTCCTGGAGAACTGTCTTCTGGATCAAGCTCTTGATCTAACTGCTCAACGAGAGCTTCTTCAGATGTTGGTCAAGGCTTGGCTATTAAGCAATTGGCCGTCACGACTATCAGCACAGTGACTACTGTGTTCATTTCCCACATGTCGACAACCTCGCGAGCCAAGTCAAGATAATTAGTTTGCTTATCTTTCTCAGTTTTCACGAGGTTCTCGTCATAAGCGACCAACAACAACAATCATTGCGCGACACTTTGAGTGGCCTGTTGGTCTAGTGGTCAGTGGCCCTGGCCCTTGACTGCTAGGTCATGTGTTCGATTTCCACCCAAGACAAATATCTGTGTGTTGAGCACGATCATTTGTTCTGTGTCTGGGTGTAATGTATTTGCCGAATGTTTTACAGTTTGGCAGAATTTTATAATGTTTTGGAGGTAAGCGGAACAGCCAAGTTACAATCGTTTCGTTTGCGCCGAACGCCCCGAGTAGGCCACGCCCCCGATTCCTTTGTTCTGACCACGTGACTGAGCGTTGAGATGACGTCAGAAGAAAGGAATCGGAGGCGTGGCCTACTCGAGGCGTTCGGCGCGAACGATACGATTGTAACTTGGCTAGGGAAGCAGATTGTAAAGTCCCGCAAACCTCCATTGAAAAGGGATGATCGTCCAACCAGACGGGTGTGTCGTCTGGTGTAGGCAACTGCCCGAGAGATGGTTTCGGGCTGTTTTGTATGTTCATATCGCGCGGAGAACACTAATCGCGCGCTGCAGGTTTTCGTTTTTTTATTGTAGTTTCTATGTGGCGCCATAAATGTCGCTACAATGTAATAATGGAAGCAAATTTTGAATAAAACAAATAAAATAAAAAAATAAAAATTTAGAAATATATGAGTATGTTTATCAGTTGTCTAGTATTCTTTCATAACGCAAGCTCTGCTTAGCTTGGGACTAGATGGCGTTGTGTGAAAGCTGTGGAATATATATATATATATATAATGCTATATATATATTTAAAAAAAAATTGAGAAAATGCTACCATAATTTATTTAAAATAAAGTATCTGTCTGTTTTTTTCTGGAAAAAAGTAATATAATAGTAAACTGTTGGTAAGTACAAATATTTAATGAAATCTTCAACACATGATTGGTGCGCAAAGGAAAATTTATATTTTGATAAAATTAATTCTCTTTGATGTCTAACTTCTTGGAAATAAATTACACGAGCGATGTTCAAATCCTAAATATGAGAAGTAAAATAACGTTCTTATTTAGCTTTTTCTAGGAAAAACCTTATAAAAGTTTTTAATAGTAGACTAATAACCGAGTTTTATGACAACCAGACAAAAAATAAAGATATAAAAAATCAAGGTTTTCAAAGCATTCAAATAAACAATATACACTTGTATTTATAAATAAATATGTATAGTCTTTTTCAAATAGTGTTTTGGTTTTATTCAAATATTTTGCAATGTTGTGTTTGATCCACATAAAAAATACATGATTTTTTCTCTTCAAATCATATTTAGTTTGGATTTAGTTTTTTTTTTAATTGTTATAAACTAGTGCTTGACTGCGATCCCACCTGATGGTAAGAAGTCATGCAATCGTTGATGGTGAGGCGCACTAGTTTAAGAGCCTATTCACTATAGCCTTGAAGTCACCTAAAGGAGATTGACCAAAAGCAGTCTAGCAAAGATGCGTGAACGAAAATCAAATTAATATAGAAATTATTTGCTTATTTTTTTACAGCTTTTCACTTCAGGAATTCTGTTTTCGTATCCGGAATTATGATTTTAAGATAAACAGTAAATTAACGATTGCTAGGTACATTTCCAGTCATGATTGACGTTTCGTTCTCTTCATTTGTACGAGTTACGTAAGCTATATATTACTATACTCTTTGTACGTAAGTATGAACCTTTAGACAAAAACATCACAAAAATGATATCAATATCTTAAATAGCTAAGTAATTAGTAATACCATAACGTACTGTATATGTATTTTATCGTTCCGATAATATAATATTTATTTTGTGCTTCGTCTCACGCAGATGCAGCTGTCAAGCCAATGACAGACGGATGATAACTAACAATGTTGTTTTGTACCTACATGAGTGATCTGTGGTCATTTTACAAGTTGCGAGTTGGTTAGACATAATTTGTAGGTTATCTCCGTTTTTGTTTAATTACTTTAAAACTCGGGTGTTTGTGTGAAAATGAACACTTTTATTTAATAGTATATAAAGCGTAGTCTATATTAAATAAACATTTATTGTGCTTCAACTTAAGACGGATTTCCATACATCGTTGGTCATGATCCTTTGATTTAATTAATAATAACGTAAAGACAGTACATTTTACTTTCAACCTATCTAACTAAAAATGGTTAAGTACTACCTAGAGCAGTGAATACGCTGCTAGAAAACGCTAACTTTACATTTGCAAGGTAACTGACGAAAAAACAGACAACAAAGTATTAAACCGTATTGATTCTCATGTCCTTTAATTATATTTGTTTGAGAAATATTGAATCTCAGTGATGCTGGATAGGTAGGCTTACAATGGGTCTCATCAGAAGACTTAAAGTTACCCAAAGGGCAATGGAAAGGGCTATGCTCGGAGTTTTCTAGCGTGATCGAATCAGGAATGAGGATATCCGCAGGAGAACCAAGTTCACCGACATAGCAAGAAGAATCGCCAAACTTAAGTGGCAATGGGCAAGGCACATTGCTCGCAGAACGGATGGCCGTTGGGGCCGAAAGGTTCTGGAGTGGCGACCGCGTACCGGAAGACGTAGTGTTGGAAGGCCTCCTACAAGGTGGACCGATGACTTGGTAACGGTTGCGGGAGTCCGATGGATGCGAGACACACAGGACCGTTCATTGTGGCGACACTTGGGGGAGGCCTATGTCCAGCAGTGGATGTCTTTCGGCTGAAATGATGATGATGATGATGAGTAGGTAGAAGAAGGGTGAAAATACTTTTGATCAGTGTTGGTTCAATTTAATTCAAATATTTTTATTTCAAACGGGCCTACATGGGCACTATAAAACGTGCACGGTTACAATTAATAATAATAATATATACCTAATAATATTCTACAACTATCACACAACGTCGTCTAGTCCCATGCTAAGCAGAGCTTGTGTTATGAGTACTAGACAACTGATAAACATACTTTTATATTTCTAAATACATATATATTATAGATAAATTACACCCAGACACAGTAAAAAATAATCTTGCTCATCACACAAACATTTGTCCTGGGTGGGAATCGAACCCACGACCTCCAACATAGCAGTCAGAGCTACTAACCACTAGACCAACAGGCCAGTAAATTGGTCCAATTGTCTTCTTTTTTTAATATTGTAATACATATTATTTTATTTCTAAGAGTCCTATATCAGCATTATAAAACGTCAGAAGTTAATGCACGGTTCCAATCGTTGAAGACAAGTAAAAACTTTTTTTTTGTATCTAATAATGTACTTATTAGATACAAAAAAAAAGTTTTTACTTGTCTAAAAATAAACTTACCATGTAAAGGTCCAAAAATAACGCAGACAACGACTATAAGTAGAGAAACCCTGAGTCTCCGCCGCCTGGGCCCGGTTCTGAAGGCGACCGTCAACGTCTCCCGGACATGACGCGCGTCGAAGAACGAACACACCCACCCACGGCAGCCCACCGGCTGATCCTGTAAATAGACGCCAATTATAGTGTGCAGTTGTGGCCCACGTTTAATTTTATTTGTATACAATGGGATGATCGTAGGTAGTTATGGCATTGTAAAGCTAAATCTAGATCGTGAGTTGGATCCGTAGACCCGCGCTGAACCGAGCGTGAGATTTATTTTAATTGAAATACCCTCACGATCGTGTGTAGTCAAGTTGTACCTGAAACTCGTGAGGATTGATTTCAGGGTTAACTATTGACGTGCGTATTTTTTTGTTCTTTTTTTTAGCATATCGAATATTTCCAAAATAAGATTCGTTTTTTAGCAAAGATAGGAATTTTATTAACATGGACCTAATAAAGAATAATATTCAATAGACTAAGTACAAAACCCTTAAGACACTATCATTCATAAAAACTCAAAAATTGCTGACTTTTCTAAAAATTATAATTTAGCCAAATGTCTTTAAATTGAGGCTGCGATAAAGTATTAATCTCGACTATAGCTACATATTTTTTTAGAGAACTGGGTTGTTTTGGAATTTATTTAAAAGTATGTATATGTTACCGTTAGAATACGGAATAGGTATGTTAATATGCGCTTTAACTAGGTATTCTGCAAACCACCGGGTCTAATTTGTTAAAGTATTTAATTTGACTTAAAGTAGCAGATATCTCCACTTTACCTAGTTAATCTGAATATTAACAGATGCTACGTCGTTAAAACGCAGAAGACCCTTTTGTCCCCTTTTCCTTTTCAAGGTACTTCTGGGTGGAAAATAACCTGTCAGTATCGGGGTGCCTAAAATATATTAATTCTTCATGCGTAAAACGTCATCACACTTTTGTTATTATTAGGAATTAAATTTTAATGTTCTATTCAAGCAAATAACCTGTTTTATAACTTAACCGTAAGCCTGGCCGTTAGTCTGCACATTACCTAGGAAATTGGCAGATTAATTATCTAGTTAATATGAGAACTTAAATATTTTTTTCCACTTTCACGAACTCAATCAGATAAACAAATTAATCTGGACTCTAACTGATTTACGCACATTACCGGTGAAATTATATATTTTTTTAAAGAAATCTCGATAGGTTAGACCGTCTTTACCTCTAACTTTGTTTTTACTAACGTACATACGTCGGTAAAATAAATAGTAAATCGAATTTTAATGCAAATCTTGGTTGTTTTAAATATTCAATAACATCTTTTTTGAGTAAATCGATAATAAGCTTCATATTTTGAAAAAAATTGTGGACATTGTGTCGTCTTATTTCTCTTTCTTTCCTATTCAGTCTAACAGGGTCCACACTTCAGACCTGTAAAATATTAGTTGCAACATGTTGTAGTAACAATAAGTAGTGCAAATAAATTAGAGCATCCAGCCCGAAATACATTTTCACTGTTTTTCATACAACCGTTCTTACGTGATTATGACGTTATTACACATTTTTTATTAGATATTTTAAAAACACAGATATTATGGGGATAATATAGGCTTCTATTGTAATCTATACTAATATTATAAAGAGAATAGATTTGTATTTTTGTTTGTAATGAATAAACACAAAAACTACTGGACCGATATTGAAATTTTTTTCACCAGCAGAATGCTACTTTATCACTGAGTAACATAGGCTATATTTTATATTATTAACAGTAGAGGTCCTTACTAAAACTACAATAAGGTAACCCAAGGTGTAAATCGATTATCTATAAATTTTCCTTACGGACAGCTGGTAAATTTATAAATTTGTGTAAAACAAATCCAGACAAAAATCTGCAATTTTACGTGAACATTGACTCTTCATAATATAATAAATAAAAAAAGTCAAAAAAATTAAATATAGAAGCCTTGCAAATTAATTTAATCAAGATTCTGAATGACGAAAATTTTATCCAATAACTTTTACAGTTTTTAAAAAAACACGTATTTCTTGGAAGAAGTTAGAGCGAATGATGGAATTACCGAGTGCCAGCAGAGCGTTCAGGTGTTATCTCTCTGTTTTCGCATTGCCTTTTTATCAAACTCTAGCTTTTGCCAGCGGCTTCACCCGCGTTCATATAATATTGCCTATGTCACTCAGGAATAAAGCAGCTTTCTATCGGTGAAAAATTTTAGCAATCGGACCAGTACTTTCAGAGATTACCTCCTACAAACAAAAAAACATAAAACAAAAAAAAATAACTCTTTATAATATTACTGTAGATTGCGTTGGATTGCGTTGGATGAACCAACAAGCTTTTAAACCATGTTCAGGTTGACGATATACGAGTGGGGAAGGGCCCTCACAGTTCACTGTATTTTATAAATACAACAGAAGAATGAGACGTCCTTCTTTTTTTTATAATAAATTCTGTGAACGTACTTTACTAAACTACAGAAATGAAGATATCCGCAGGAGAACCAAGGTTGCCGACATAGCACGAAGAATCGCCAAACTAAAGTGGCAATGGGCAGGGCACATAGCTCGCAGAACGGATGGCCGTTGGGGCCGAAAGGTTCTGGAGTGGCGACCGCGTACCGGAAGACGCAGTGTTGGAAGGTCCCATACAAGGTGGACCGATGACCTGGTGAAGGTTGCGGGAATCCGATGGATGCTAGACGCACAGGATCGTTCGTTGTGGCGACATTTGGGGGAGGCCTATGTCCAGCAGTGGACGTCTATCGGCTGAAATGATGATGATGATGATGATGATGATGTACTTTAATAATTTATCGAATTTATGACAAACATATTTGACCTTGGATTTGAAATAATAATTGAAGGAAAGCATCGTGAAGAAATCGACACGTCCTATCCAAAAATTTTAAGACAGGACTCTAGTAACTATGGACAGTAGTAATTTCACTACTGGCTACTGGCTAATTAACAAAACAACTCCTCCTGAGGAAGAGACCTAGTGGAGGTGTGTGTCTCAGTAGTAGGAATGTTATATAATTAGAATACGAAGGGCTCAAGACGATGCTGCGAAATTCGATCCTTAATTAAGTAGTAATTATTCGGTACATCAAAATTGCGGAGGTAAGTCCCCACTTTGAGAAGTGGCTGGAAAGGCGCCGTGGTGCCCTTACTTTTCACTTGATGCAGATCCTCACTGGAAATGGCAAGTTCAGCAAAACCGTTCGGGCTCATTAGAGCCGATGCGCGCTTGGACCACGGGAATTTTTGAAAGAGACCTGGAAGCGTAAAGTGTAACTGGGGCCACGGGTAGTGTGAAAGTGAAATCCGGGGCCCTGGGACGAAGGCAAAGAAGGAACAGGAGTGGGTTTTTAGTTAGTAAAAGTCTGACACTATCTCCCGCCCAAGAGCGGGATTTTTCATAGATGATTTTTCCACCTAAAAAAAAAACAGCGTAAAGGGTAATTAAAGGACACAGGTGGTGTTTAGTCAGTGAAAGTTTGACACTCCCTCTCACTCTACCCTAGAGCAGGAAAAAACATCGGATGGAGGAGGGGGGAATAAAAGATTAAAAAAAAAAACTAGCCATTACAAAACAAATAATGGACTGAGTAACAATAAAAATATGGCATATAACCTAAAAATCCAGTTAGTAACAATAGGAGTACCGAGAATACAAATTTTGGACAGAATACGATTTGTTGGGGGAATATGGCGTTGTGTTGTCTATTAACTAGTTGCAGGTAAAGCAATTTTAATGAATTCCTAGGAACTTTCTGTTTTGTCTATAATATCACGTCCAAATCCTGCTAAAGGCTATTTTGGAAATGGTTCCACTTAAGGCGTACCTATAGTCCCTCGAACATTTGCATAACATAGCATAATCAGCCTTTTAATGTTCCCACTGCTGGGACTCAGGCCTCCTCTCTCTAGGAGGAAAGGAATGGGCCGTAATCCAACACGCGGGCCCAGTACGGATTAGTGAATGTCACATGTCTTCGAATGTTTGGTTCTAGGACATGCCGGTTTCCTCACGATGTTTTCCTTCACCGTTTTGAGAGCAGTGGTGATGAAATAAATTACACAAAGTAATGCGCCTGGCTAGGTTTGAACCCGCGACCTACAACTCGTAAGTCGGGGCCGTTACCACTCGGCCACCACTGCTCTCTCACTGTTCACTGCTCGAACATTTGGCCGGAATCAAATGCACACAGTATCTGTGCATTATATTCGCGCCAGCTGCGCCCGGATAGAGTCCCGCTGAACTTTAAATCCATTTTCATTGTGAAATATTGATTGATTTACATATGCTATGAACATTTTAAAGAACACTTAACCGGCATTTTTTTTTTGTTAACATATTTCTAAAGATCAAAACCGTTTGTACGAAAAACAAGCGAAAAAATATTATGTTGTTAAAATTTTTTTTTTAGTCTTACGAAAAAGTCAGAGTTGATAAAATTGTACATGAATCTATAATAAACATATATTTTTTTCAAACCTATTGACCTAGTCGTTACCGAGGAGTAGACTTCAGAAAGTCAGTGTATTATGCACTGCTCGGGAGTTAGGGCCTTAAAGTCTCTTTTATCATGTTCAGAGAACCGGAAAACTGTAGCTACAGACAACTGCATCAGTTGATTTCACTGCTATCCGTACAATGCTTTCCGTCAAGGAAATAACACTAAATAGTTATATTCTTACCTATACAAGCATAAGCATTTTCAGCTTATCTAAAAAAGTAAACATGGCCACAAGACTGGTCGCATATCATGGTCTAGTCGCATCGATTTTGAGATTTGGGATAATTTTTTGGGGAAATTGTAGTCTAAGAGAACAGGTGTTCAAGGCTCAAAAGCGATGTATTAGGGCAATGTGTAACCTGAAAGTAACAGATAGTTGTGCCCCTATATTTAAGTCCCTTAAATTACTTACTTTTCCGTCACTGTATATATTCGAAATTGCGGTTTTTGTGAAAACCAATTTGCATCTTTTCAGTACAGTGTCCGAAAACAAAAGGGGGCCAATAAGAACGCAGTACAAAAACATGCTGCGTGTTGGTGGTCATAATACTGCCTTATTGAGGAAAAGTGTTTTGTGTATGGGCCCGTCAATATTTAATAAAATTCCCGATGATTTTAAAAATGAAACTATTACACTTTTTAAGAAGAAATTGTCAGCTTTATTAATTTCAAAATGTTATTATTCGATCTCCGAATTTCTAAATGATGATAATTTATTTTTTTGACACTTTGACATTATTATTATTATTTTTTGACATTATTTTGTGATTATTAATGAAATTGATTTATATTATTATTATCTTTTTTTGACATGTTTTGTGATTATTAATAACGTCAATTTGTATAACTTTCATTTGACATATTATTTTGTAATTATTAATGACATCAATTTGTATAACTTTTATTTGACATATTATTTTATAATCATTAATGACATCAATTTGTTTAAGTTTTATTTGACATATTATTTTGTAATTACTAATGCGCACAATTTTTATAATTATTTTGACACATTATTAGAATTTGACATATTACACATAATTATTAAATACATTAATTTATGTTCAAAAGTATGTATTGTAATCAGATGTTATGTGTCCATTGAACTCAAATTAAATAAAACTGTTTTGCATGCCTAGTTTAAGGTAGTTAGTAATGGATCCTTGTACATTTTTTTTTTCTGAACATCTTTATCATTTACCTACTAACTGAGCAAATAAAAATTATTATTATTATTATTATTATATTATTATAGTCATATAATGTTCCCACTACTGGGACTCAGGCCTCCTCTCACCTATACAAGACTACTTCAAATATAAAATTGTGATATCAAAAATATGTAAGCCCAATTTAGTCCCAAGTGGATCCAAATGAACTGAAATATGAATAAAATTAGAACAGAATTCAAAAATGCTACAATGCTTTTTTGTTAATGGTCTACATTAGGGGACGATGAAATAACCCTACTGACCGTTCTTTCTCATACTAAAACACAATAAAATTCAAGACGCGATATCCTCTCGATCAATCAATTTCAAAAACTTATAATTTTAATTATTACACTACGTACACTAATATAATTGCCATTACCCATAGATTTAAGATTTTTTTTTTGGCAGCGATCTCTCGTGCCGGGCCTTGGTACAGGCCATGGTGCGGAGCGAGGAGGAGTGGCAGGCAGCCGCCTCCTTCTGCGAAGCAGTAATGTTAGCAAAGGAAGCGGCCGCACGTGTGAGGGAACGGCCCTCACGCCCCAGCTGCCGGAATTCCGATCCCGATTAAACTAGCCACCGTAGCCGCAGGCTTGTGGATGGCGAGCAATGGCACGCCATCCGGTCGTCCGGTAACCGTCCGAACCGAGCCCAAGTCGTCGACGGCGCGTAGTTTTCTACGCACGCCTCAAGGAGATATCAGCAAATCGTAGGGGCCCAGCAGTGTTGAAGCCTACTGGGGCCAAGGGTCTGCTTCTGAAAGGAAGACTCGGCCCTGGTATGAAAGGGAACGAAGGAACAGAAGTGGGTTTTTAGTCAGTAAAAGTCTGACACGCCCCCTCCTACTCCGCCCAAGAGCGGGGCATGTCATTGGATGATATTCCCACATACAAAAAAAAACCCAACATACTTGGGAAACGACTAGGGAGATGATGAATTTTTGTAATTATTACATTTCAGCAGGCCAGAATAATATATGACATCCAATTACCATCAGTATCCTGTTGAAAAATCGTTTACAAATACATCAAAAACCATCCCAATGAAATAATATTCCTAACGATAAATAGAAAAACATTTGATCAAAAGGTTTCCTCAATGTTCTTAAATGTCACACTGACATTTCCTTAGCTACAAAAAATTCTAAGAAATACAAATAATGATAGAGTATTCCACAACCTACGCGTAACTGCTATAAATATCACTAAGCAACTGCAGCTAGCAACTACAACAGTACACAACGCTTAGATTGAGTGTAGGAAGATAATCAGCTGGAGGCAAGTTTATTTCTTCCTGGAATAGAAATCAGCCCCCCTAGCCATGTTACAATCGTATCGCTCGCGCCGAACGCCTCGAGTAGGCCACGCCTCCGATTCTTTTGTTCTGACCACGTGACTGAGCGTTGAGAAGACGTCAGAACAAAGGAATCAGAGGCGTGGCCTACTCGAGGCGTTCGGCGTGAACGATACGATTGTAACTTGGCTAGGGGGGCAGGACTATATAGCACAGAGACAAAGACTTCCAATAAACCACTAGATCAAATGCTCCTCATTTTATTAAGCCCTGATTCTTCAATAGTCAAGATAACAAAGCCTCACCACGAAGTCTTAAAGTAATGGAACTATAGCTCCTTCCCTTTTTCTCGCTCGTACGTTTGACATTTTAATACATTATGGTAAGGCTCCTGTTATCTAAAGAATGAATTATGTTTGTTCGGCATATTTTCTATTAAAAAGCTTTTACGAATAAAAATGGTAGTTTGACTACCATTTTATTCCTGAGTTAAAAAAATATCTGCCTATTTATACCACTCTACATTCACCACTACATACTCCAGACTCCACTTAGATACTATATACACAATTACACTTACACACAAACTCATCCAAAAGCACTAACCCTCCTTCTTTTCATTAGACTTATATATTTTAAATAATAATAAATACAATTTAATTCCATAATATAATCTTGAAACTATTTATTGCATTTTAATACATTTTTTTTTGTTAGTAGTAGGTACAGTTCCTAAATGTATATTTGCCTAACTTGGAAAGAGACTGGATCCCACGACACAGTAAATCCTACGTGTGTGATCCTTCAACGGTCCGGACTAAGCGTTTCGCTTCGTCGTTTGTACCGCGTACATCGAAGGACTGGAACAATTTGCCTGCTGCGGTCTTCCCGTCCAACTATAATTTAGGTGTCTTCAAGGCTAGAGTGAATAGGCTCTTAATAAACTAGTGCGCCTCACCATCAATGATTGCATCGCTGCTTACCATCAGGTGGGATCGCAGTCAAGCACTGGTTTATATGAATTAAAAAAAAAAAAAAAAAGAGTTTGTAAAAACTCTTATGTAATGTAAGATCATCTAAATATTGTACTGGTCAAATGAACTATAAATAAAATTATTATTATTATTGGAAAATTAATCCTTAGATCAGTAACTTAATTTTTTATTAAATTAGACGACGTCTTTATCAAAAATATTAACATTTAATTGGGCTTAGTTCAGCTTTACTAAACAAAGAGATTTCACGGCGCCGTCACTGTACAGCCTTGAACAGTCATAGTACAAAGATATTTAATTTCACATAAATTCATTATAAAGCGAAGTGAATTTAATTTACCCCCGGCCGGGAAGAAGGAGCGAATAAGTGCAATTTCAGGTTTCAAACAAAATCCCACAATAATCCCCACTTTATTTTCGTGTTCCCTTTAGCGTACGAAATGCATACAGATTGTGTTTACAACGGTTTTCATGAGCAACTGCCAAGGGAGAGATTTACGAAAAATAATTTTCTGACACAAAAAAGATACAATCAAAACTTTACCGGATAAAAGAACAAAAAGATACATTTGGCAAAGTCTATCAAATTTTTCATACGCACAACAAAAATCGTAAAAAAGAAAAGTTGTGTTTTATAAAGTTCGATCCGATTCAACTGCTATCATCAATCACTGTGGGAAAAACTATTAAAAAAATGTTGGAAAATGTGTCAATGTATCACATGGTGTGTGTGTATTATAGTACCTTTATGTAACAATGTCAAAGGATCGGAGGGATATATATTCAAGTCGACACCTCTGCGAGCCTCGCGTAAAATCGCTGATTGCGTTACGATGTCCCCCTTGGTTCGAATTTGCGTAGTGAGCGCGCAGCAATTTATCACTTAGACATAGGACTAACCGGGCTGTCAGGCTACTCTACAAATGATGTATGGCCTCAACGCTCTTTATCGGGAGACATACCGATACTAAATTAGCCCTAGACTTTCGTCTAACATTTTTGAGCATTAGTAGACTGAAATACCTCAAAAAATCACGCTTGAATAAATAGATGATGATTTTGTACAAGTTCAATTTATGGAGTACTTACTCTTTGTCTATCTGCAGAAATTTCAGGATCCTTCAATCTTATGTATCCATATATCAAACTCGTCAGATATAGACAGTTTGATATTAAAAATATGCCGTAGTAACCGATCTGTTGTAGTAGAATACCGCTCAGGGACATGCCTATAGGTATTCCGAGGGACATACACAAGTTGGCCACCCCTACTCTGAATGTTCTCATTTCTTTTGTTGTTACATCACCAATGTAGCTGAATACACCGACACACACTGTTATCCATCCTCCGGTCAGTGACGGGAACAGATCAGATAGGGCCGTTATCTCTAAAGGCAACTCATAGAAGAAATATGTATTTAGGATGAAACTTGTGCAGCACAACACTTCTCCAACAATAGGCAACAGTATGCATGCCTTCCTTTTTCCAGTTTTATCGCTCCACGAACCGACAAACAAAACTAAGATACACGGAAATGTTGTTTGAACGATATTTTTCCACGCCTGAACTGACGCTGTCAACTTCTGGACTTCGGATTCCTGTAACGTATAGTTCTCTGTTTGCCGCCTATTTAACGCGGAACACACTTCATCATCATACCCTAAATTAACTCTACACGCTTTCTCCAAATTCAGATTTTGCACTGCAAGTCCTGAGAATACATTGGACATTATGTAACAAGCTATGATAGGTTCCACGGTTATGTTCGACCGGATCTGCATGAGCTTCTCTTTAACCCCTGTTCTCTTGGGCTTGGGTTCATCTTTCGCCGGTGGCTCGACTGCGGTCGCCGGCTTCTCAGCCGCCGCGCTTATCCCATTCATGATGTCCAATTTGTGACTTCACTTTAAAGTTCAATCAATCATCATTACTGGTATGCTTTGACTTGGGATATTGTTCCCACGAGGTATGTTATCGGCGCATACGAATAGCACTGCGTTCATTGTTCACATATTACACATCACTGCATAACAATCACTTGGTGTTAACTAGTTCTGGTCCAGAGCAATCCACTAACGGTGCGATAGTGTCGGACCGCGGGGCAGACTGAAGGATCCTCTTGTCTTAAGAGTTTATTGGACGGATACGCGTTCGAGTGGTGTCATTAGAGGCAATTGGCCGGGTGTAGTGTCGGCGGTCGGCGGCGGAGTGGCTCGCCGCCCGCAGGAGTCAGTACTGCCTGGCTCTTCGCTCGTCGTCACAACCTTGCGGTAAGTAGGCGTTTATCCCATTGGCGTGATGTCTGTCATTATACGAAACAGTGGGTACGCGCGCGGCCCTATTAGTGCACGGTCAAGGTACGCGCTAGGCGAGGGCGACGAATTCATTTCGTTTTCATTATGCTGTTTTGTGTCGCATGGTACAAAATTTGGACTTCTAATATTAATAATAATTAATTGGAAACATGTGGCAGAAACGCCTTGTTCATTGTAACTCCATGTTAATATTATAATAATTTCTAAAAATACTTATGTACACGCGTTAGAAGTTATACTTCTTTGGCGTATGGAAAAATAAATTATTAGTATCACCGTCGTATATGAAATTGATTTAATAAAAACACCAAAATAATATTTATTTATTCACACTGTTTAATTGTACTCTTACGAAACACGTGTTCTAAATATAAAAATACTAGAATATACAACTTGAACATAGTTATCAATTTTCATGCATGCCACCTAGAACTAACTTCACGATGTAGAATTTAGGTGTCGGTGTGCGCGCGCATCGTAAAAATTCACTCTCATCATTTTTCTCTATCGCGCCAAAAGAAGTATATCTTCAATAATGTAAGAGAACCCGCACTGGGCCCGCGTGGTGGATTACGGCCCATTCCCTCTCCAAGAGAGGAGGCCTGAGTCCCAACAGTGGGAACATCATAAGGCCGACTATGCTAATGTAAGAGAAAAAAACAAGCTAATATAAGTTTATTTAGTCATCGAAAAAACAGTTTTGTTTACAGACTAAAGTCCACGGCTTTTCCGTTCACATTTTAAAGATACCCTAAAAATAAACGGTGAGAGATCCGTCTTACCGCACTTTATTTACAAACACAAAAGCGTGTCTTTCACAAAAAATGGCGCTCATAAGATAATTCTTATGGTCGGGCGTCGAACCGAAGCTACTTTAGCTACCAATATCTTCCAGTAGGATGGGAGTCCGCAATAAAGAGGCAAGAAGGAAGCATTAGTCAATACGAATGGTTTCCCCTCACAGGCCCTTGCCAAAACTATTGCCTAAATACTTTTGCTTCGTCGGCTAGTGAGTTCAAATTAAAAAGGAATATGTAGGTCGAATGTAAGTGCTTTGTTTGTCAGAGATTTTAAAAACGATGTTCCACTTTTGTAAAAATCGTGTTTAGTAAGAACGCCTCCCGCTCTAGGGGAAACGACAGAGTGTGTTAGACATTTATCAACTAAAACTTACCTGTGTTCCTTTAGTTGCCCTTTCGAAAGCCCTGTCCGTACCTACTAACTTACCTATGAAAACAGTTCAATTCCCGAATTGAGTTACGAAGATTTTTCCGAATCGTTTTTGTGACGTAACTACAAATTTACAGTATTCAGATTTTTTTCTATGTTAGTGCTATGAGACCTTACTTTGTGCCAAATTTCAGGATTCTAAGTCAACGGGAAGTACCTTATGAATTTTGATTCCCTTGAGAGTGTCGAAATATACGTTTTTGCGACATAAACAACCGTATTTTTTTTTTTGTTAACTCAGAAATGTTATTTTTTCGCAGCTTTAAGATACTGCAAACTTAAGTATATGGTTTTAATTTCAACTCATAACCTCCACGCGTTGCTGAAATAAAGGGCCTTGACAGACAGATAGACAGACAGACGGACCACCTTTTGAGGTACGGAAACCTAAAATCCGCCTGTCTGTCTGTCTGTCATGACCCTTTATCTCAAGAATGCGTGGAGGTATCGAGTTGAAATTAAAACCATATACTCAGGTGGGCAGTCCCTTGAACGTGTAAAAAAAAATCAAACTTCTAAGTTAACAAAAAAGATACGGCTGTTAATGTTGCAAAAAACGTATATTTAGACACTCTCAAGGAATCCAAATTCATAGGGTACTTCTCGATGACCCTGAAATTTGGCAAAAAGCAAGGTCTTATAGCACAGATATAGAAATAAATCTGAAAACAGTAATTTTTCCAATCCGGAAAAAAAAGTCTAAAAGACTCCATTTGGGAATTGAACTTTACATAGGTAAGTTTGTACGGAACCTTCAGTGCGCGAGTCCGACTCGCACTTGCTCAGTTTTTTTTTTTTACAAAACCATACAAATATTTATTTTCATTTTTTTATAGGAAAGCTGAAATCTTACTGGCATATTTTTACAGGTTGATGACTGTAGATATTAGTACGATTATTTTGTCTTTGTATATTGCAGGACCCTGGGATCTTGGACCATACGAAGGGCCGAAACTAACTCGAAGAGCTCCTTTAGACACTTTCCATGGAATATGGAACTAACGACGATTATCCCTGAGCACGCTTTCAAATCAAATCGCTTTTATTTGTTAACACAAGTAGGTACATATAAATACAGATCTTATATTTGATGAACAGAGCGCTATGCTATGCGAGTGCTCCCAAGGACAGCATCCCGTTGGTGAGAAACTATATGAAAAACAAACATAATAATAGGATTTTGGCGGCTTATAATGATTATTTTATTACTATGAAGACGTATTTTGTCATTGTTTATAATAGAGTTCCCCAAACATTTCTTTCCCAATTTTTTCTTTTTTTTAATGTCGGAAATTATCCAATGATTTTTCTCGCCCTAGGGCGGAGTGGGTACTGTGTCAGACTTTTTCTGACTAAAACCCTACCTATGTTCCTTCTTTGCCTCGCGTTTGGACCCTGGGGTTCCCTTTCGGACTACCCATGGTATCCCATGAGCTTCATAGTAATTTTTTATATTGGTTTCATGGTCACCTGGATATCTTTTGTAATTATTTGCGTGTACGAATTTTACTAATAAATGGACTCTAATGGACGATTGGTCTTATATAGGGTGACTGGTAATTAGTGTACGATACTTAAACACGTGATTGTGCTCATGATAACCAACAACTTTTACTATGGGAACAAACGTGAAATCGCGAAAAAAAGTCAGCTGATCAGTAGGTACATTTATATTTGCCTAATGTACTGAACAGCTGATATTTTTTTCGCGATTTTGGCTTTGCTCCCATAATAAAAATTGTTTGTTATCATGAGCACAATCACGTGTTTAAGTATCGTACACTAATTACCAGTCACCCTATATAATTCCTCTTTACAATCAAGTTGCTCATGCTAGTTGAATATCTTCTTTGCCAGCTTTGTAAATTTTTCAATCCCCTCAGTCCCGTCCCAACAAGTGCATAAAATAAGAATTGTTACTAGCTCCGCCCACCACCAAATTACTTCTATCATTGCAATATAGAGGAGGACAATAACAAGTAAGTATATTTTATTGTTCAACTGGCAAGCCTGTCCTTTTGCTTCAAGATAATTGAGTATTATTCTATATTTCTTTTTGTATAACAGTTTAAACTAAACAACGATTAACGCTAAAAAGAAATCTTTCAGAAAACAACATCAAAATTGTTTATTAAATGAAGCAATAATTAAAATTTGAAATTATTCTAACGTAGGTTCTTAATATGATATTGAATTCTGTTTCGTACTACAAAATATGCCTTTGTTCCATCAAAAATACAAACTATGCACTAAAGTATGCTCTTTTGAATGAATAAAATAATTGCGAAGGGGATGGTGGGGTCTGTGTTTGCTCGCTTCGCTTACTCAGTAGACCGCCTTTCCCTTCTAACCCAACCTGTTCGAGTCGGGGTGCCCCAATTTAATATAGAACGGATTTGAAAAGTTCTTTCTATCTGCGATTTTAAATATAGTTGCTTTTTGGTACAAATAATAAAATAAAAGTCAACTAACTGATTGAAGAAATATAATACTAGCTCCTGCCAGTGGCTTCACCCACGTGAATGTAATAAATTATCTTAAGGGAAAATACTTTCCGGATAAATGGTAGGTATCGTATGTGCTATTCCGGGACTTGGTCTACCCGTGAACCAAGTGTCATCGAAATCTATTCAGTCGTTCAAGCTTAAAGAAGTAATAAACATAAAAATACACACACAAACTTTCACCTTATTAATATTATTAGTGTGATCTATAATGTATAAAATGAGAAACTGACTGACATATCAACGCACAGCCGAAACTACTATAGGACCATTATAGGAACTTGAATTTTTGCACAAAGCTTTCTTTTATGACGTAGGCGAGCACTAAGAAGGGATTTTTGAAAATCGAACTTTTAAAGAGGTAAAAAGGAGGAAATTCATTTGTATATAAAATTTTACAACTTGAAACTTGGCGTATAACGTAACCTAAGTAAATAAAAAAGCTTATCATTATCCGTTATTCAAAACTACCACAGTAAAATGATTTATGGGGTGCCAAAGATTGTATGGGAGAAAATTATTACTTGGGTTTACAAATTTGAAACTAGGTAAAAAGTCTAACCGAAATGAATCATAAAGGCTGTCATTATTAGTTTTTAAAAATTTTAAGAGGTGTTTAAGTTTTTATGAAAATATTACCGCGAACGAAGTCAGGGGCTTTAACTTGTGAACTACCAACACTATATCTATTTATGGTGTTTTCTAAATATCTGCCATCCTCTTAAGGGGTCATTGTACTCATCATTATAAACATCTTTTACTAATGGGACAAACTCCAAAATCGCGAAAATAAAATCAGCTGTTCCCTACATTTTTGGTCACGTGACTCGTCGAAATGTAGGGAACAGCTGATTTTATTTTCGCGATTTTGGAGTTTGTCCCATAGTAAAAGATGTTTATAATGATGAGTACAATGACCCCTTAAGAGGATGGCAGATATTTAGAAAACACCTTATATATCTAAAAATGAATAGCTGTTCGTTAGTCTCGCTAAAACTCGAGAACGGCTGGACCGATTTGGCTAATTTTGGTTTTGAAATATTCGTGATAGTCCAGTGAAGGTTTAAACGGTGAGAAAAAATGGAAAAAATCCAGAAAAAAAAATCCGAATACAACGCCATCGCTAATTAAAATGTCATTATAAAATGAATTATGCTGTTCTGGTAATGCCAGTAAATGGCGTTATCCTTACTATTAGGCAGTACGAAGTTCGCCAAGTCAACTGTATGTTATAAATGTTAGTTATAACATTATAGTGTTGGTAGTTCCAACAAGTTAAAGCTGCTCAGATGGCTATATTGGTCGGACAAAATTACAATCATCCATAGCAGTCCATAACTGTCCATACATCAAATGCGTAATCATTTTGCAAAAAGAAGACTCATAAAATCCCCATACATAACAGTCATCAGATATAATCCATATCAGAACTGATTTATGTCACCATTAAATTCGTGTTTTAATCATAGGCTACCTTTTATTTTTATTTAAATGAGACCATTTTATGCTAAATATTTCAAGTTTTTTTGTTGATTATAAAAGGGTGTTGAAATGTAACTATTATTGTGTTTTCGTTGTTTTTTTTTTATACGTGTGATTTAATTTTGAATGTGTTTTGTTTTAAATTCAGTTGTCTTTTTTTGGGCTGATTATATGGGTATTTTGATTTTTTATATTAGATTTGTTTGTGATTATAAACATAAATTCAATGATGCGACAATCCTATCATAGAATTTTCCATAGATATGCATATATTGCATTAGATATGCTCGAACTTGATGCTGTGGTCGACGATAGAGCACACTTCCCTAAAAATATCCTGTTCTCTTGACTTACAAATTTCTGACGTAATCATAGTAACACTCACCAGTTCCTTCAATGTCTCTCTTGTAGACGTTACACTGCAACTTTTAATAGACCCATGTATTCTTTCAACAAAAAAGGAAATGCTGAGTTAACCACTGAAACTAAGTATTAAAGTGACCTCAATGACTTAATGGTTGGTCCCTAGGTTGTAGCTAGGAAACACTATAATGATTAAGTACCCCCAGTTAGCATTTACGACTACTTGAAGAAAACAACTTAATTCATTTAATTTAAAGTGTTTGCGTCCGCGTCCTTTGTGGACGTGAGAATGTATCGTGTTGTTTCTGAAATTATGTTTTGTCATGTTTCAGATTGGTTCATAAGCTCCTGTCGTCAGCTGCAAGACCCAGGGGCTCGCTTCTTCTTAACGAGTGAGGCACAAAGTTTCTGACACTTCATAACAGCTTCATGTGGATTTTGTGAGACTAGATTTTGAATTTGATAGTGTAGGAATAATTTCGACCCCAAACAACCGCAGTATAATCGATACGTTCAGGTATCCGAGTTCCGCTTGCGGGGATAGGTCAGTCCCAGCTGCTGTGACACGAAACATCTCAGGCGTTGGGACTCGCAGGTGATTTCCAGCCCCTGCAGGCGCGATTTAGCGGCCATCCTCCGGCCGTTTGGTAACCGTCCAGTCCGAACTCGAATCGTCGATGGCACGTAGTGTCATTCCACGCGTACCTTACAGTAACCGTAGCAGCAGGGCCTATGTCGACCAGTGCTACGCGGAATTCCTGCTATTTTCGTCAACTGAATGAAAATAGGTAGGTTTTGGTCTGTAAAAGTCGCTCGCTCCACCTTAGAGTGGGAGAAGTCATCAGAAAATTTACATCCTCTCAAAAATAGACAAAGCAAAGCAACGACAGGCTTGCTTTGCTTTGTACTACGATCTCAACTTACATTTCAAAACCAAGTTCGATTGGGAAAGACAACTTTCTAGGACCAATAATTTTTGTTGTGTTTAATTGTAAGCTTAAAAGTTTGGCTTTGGAATTGTTCGAAAGAGTCACCACAGCCCTAAAACAGTAAAATTCTGACACTTCCTCACGCTCCACCTAGAGCAGTAGGAGTTATTTGATGTTACCTACCCTCAAAAATATATACTTATTGGGTCCCATTAAACGCAAGGCGACATCTCGGCAGACCAAGACGAAGGTGGAAAAATGAGCTTGACAACTACTGGAGGGACTGGCCAACCATGGATGAGGACAGACGTGTGTGGAAAAGGGAGAGCGATACCTTCGTTCAGTAGTGGGCCATAACAGGTAACTAAGTAACCCTCAAAAATAGATCTTTAGAATTATTTTCTGATTAAATAAATTCATCAAATGATCGAGCTCATGACATAAACATTTTGTTCTGGGTGGGAATCGAACCCATGACCTCCGGCATAGCAGTCAGGGCCACTAACCACTAGATCAACAGGCCAGTCAAAGGTATCATTATCATCATTTCAGCCGAAAGTCGTCCACTGTTGGACATAGGTCTCATCGCGCCACAATGAACGGTCCTGTGCGTCTCACATCCATCGGATTCCCGCAACCCTTACCGGGATATTGGTCCACCTTGTAGGAGGCCTTCCAATTTTAATGCTGCATGCGCGCGGTCGCCACTCCAGAACCTTTCGGCCATCTGTTCTGCGAGCAATATGCCCAGCTCATTGCCACTTAAGTTTGGCGATTCCTGCGAATATCCTGATTCCTGATTCGATCACGCAAGGAAACTCCGAGCATAGCTCTTTCCATTGCCCTTTGGGTGACTTTAAACATTCTGATGAGGCCCATTGTGAGCGACCACGTTTCGGAGCCATATGACATCACCGACAACACGCACTGGTCTTGAGACACTGTGGTATGTTGGACGAGAACATACCGCGGAGTTTCCCGAAATAAATTCGGAAAAAAAGGAGATCGAAAACTGATCTAATTAAGACGTAAAAATACCAGTAACCGGATTCACAGTTAAACGAATCCTGTTCTAATTTTATAAGGATTCCCTAAAACCGTAATTTCGTCTAACCGTAATGTATATAACTGTGTACAAACGTGAACCGAAAGTAATCCACAGTGGCTCGTAAAAATTTAACACAACAACACCCTCGTGCGTAATTACACGGGAGTGATAACGTTTCTACGGATTTCTACACGTGTTGGGGACCGGCGCTTGATAACTGTTACTGGTGTGAATAAAGAAATGTTAAATTAAGTTGTCATTGGGTTTTAATACGCCGGTGGTGCCACACTACATAAGATAAAGAACTAAATGCTGCTATTGGCTTCACCAGCGAGATTGTAGAAAATTAACCCCAGACAATATATTCCCGGGATAAAAAGTACCTTATGAAATATTCCAAGACATGGTCTATTAGTGTACTAAGTGTCATCCAAATCCGTTCACCCGTTTGAGCGTGAAGAAGTAAAAGTCTGACGACCCTACCAGTCTACCCTGTGTAGGGTTCATTCCCGGGAACTTTCGACCCGAGAATTACCGGGAATCCTTTGGGTCTGTTTCCGGGAAATGAAGTTAAAGAAATGAAGTCGAGTACTCGAGAATTCATATTTGAGTCTAATAGATTGTCAAAGAAGACTATTTTGCTTTTGCCGTTCGGTTTATAAAGGCGCGGCGCGGGGAGAGCACTACGCACGTTCACACGTGTTTTGAAAATTATAATATTGCATTTATAGTTACTAATATATATATATATAAAAGAAATTTTGTTATATGTTTAGATTTTGTTTTCAGGAAAAGATAATTTAGTACCTGGTTTTTATAAAAGTTAAAAAACTACGAGTATAAATAAAGATTTTATAATTATTTTGATACTTTTGTTTGAGAGAGAAAACTACTTAACCTTTTGAGTACCGTAATTAGAGACACAATAGAAAGACAATGAGCGAGCGAACGCCGGCGTTCGCAACCTAACCCCAAGTTTAATGAACTTGGTGACGCGTGTAAATAGCGCCACCTGAACGGATGGTGTTTTAAGACTACCAATATGGCGGTGAAATTATGGTTATATTACACAAAATTAAATCCCTGTTGACGATTCCCTGCGAACCAGAATCTGGCGACATCTATAGCAATTCAGAGCCCACGTACCTTGCTAATCCAGTGACCCCACTCGTCGTCAGGAAAGCGCTTCATCCACGGACGCGTGGTCTGTCTGTGTGCTGCCGGCCGGCGAGCTAAATCTTCATCCATCCACCGGTGGGCTGGTCAGAACTCGTGAAACCAACACTGCACTCTGAGGTCTCAATGTCTCACAGGAGCAGATACACTTATTCCACGAAAATTCTCAGGTCTTCAACAGATATGGGATTTAATCCGCGGAGCGGTTTTTATTCGACGCAATGTCGATTTGCGTAGCGGACACAACTGTTTTGTTAGCGGGTTAGACGCCATCTAGCGGTCTTTAGCGAGCGTCACAAGAAAGCATTCGATACGTCACCAGTGGGCGTTGCGGTCGTAGATATTGGTGAAGGAAATCGTCAACAGAGACTCAATTAACTTAGAGAATGCGGGAAAGCTAACTAATTTATATTATTTATTCTCTAAAAATACATATACCTTAAGAAAAGGCATTGACGCTTCACCATGCTCCCCCCCTTGGAAGGACGCAAGTGCTTTCAAAGGGAAAGGTTAAAATTGTAAAGATTTACTAACCTAGATCATGATCGGAAAGTCTAGCTTTATGACTAAATGCGGAAAATAAAAATCATTTAGAATACTAATCCTAAACCTTAAAAAACTACGAGTATCGTTAAAATGAAATTTTATTGCGTTGGAATAGGATATAGTTTTGTGACAGAGCGTTCAAAATTACCGAACCTTGTCCTCACCATTGCAACGCGAGCGACATTGTCAGTCCCTTTATAAGGATGCGGTTTTAATGGTTTTACATTGGCTTCCCACATAACGCCAAAATGTGGGGAGCGAGGTGGAATCATTTTCCACTTAATGCGGCGAGTTGATAACTCATTTAAAAGAGACGAATTGAGGTTTGACCTCATTAAGAAATTATAAAGTTCATCTAGCTGAGCTTTAGCACCAACGAAATTGGCAGCGTTATCCGAATAGAGACAGGATACTGGCCCTCGACGCGAGATAAAACGCTCAAACGCGGATAAAAAGGCGTCGGTAGCAAGTTCAGAGACTAACTCTACATGGACAGCCTTGGTTACCAAGCACACAAACAAGCAGATGTAAGCCTTTTGAGCGTGTTGACCTCTGCGACGAGAGAGAGTTATGCGTATGGGACCAGCATAATCCACTCCAGTATGGACAAAAGCCTTTGATTCCGATACACGGTATTCAAGAAGGGCCGCCATCATTGGAGTGGGGTGCGTCGGATTAACTCTAAAGCATGTGTTGCATTGTCGCAACTTGGACCTAATGACAGTCCTGGTATCTAGTATCCAAAATCGCTGTCGTAAAATAGACATAAGTAGCCCTGGCCCAGTGTGACAATTCATCACATGGTAATGACGAATTATCAAATCCACAACAGGATCATGTTTGGGAAGTAAAAAAGGATGCTTAGCATCAAAGGGAAGGCATGACTTTGAAAGTCTTCCCCCAATGCGTGATATACCCTCTTCATCTAAAAAGACAGATAAACTGCCAAGTTTCTTTGGCAACAATTTACCACATTTGATGAGTTTAATGTCATCTGCGAAGTGAACAGATTGCACAGCACGGATCATAACTCGTTCCGCCGCTGACAATCCCTGCGGCGACCGGGGTTCACAACGAACCTTCGGTCTAGCGAATTTAAGTATATAATAATGCGGACTGTCCGAGGCCAGCTGTCGCACAGTGCGCATAGCTATGTAAGGACTCGACTTCAGTCCAAAAGGTGAGCGGTTAAAAGCGAATGTCAACACAGGATCATTCACACTGAATCGACACAAAATGCGTAGGTACTTACGCTGCTCAACAGGTACGCAAATTCGTAAATACATCTGCTTAATATCAGAATTGATAGCGATAGAAAATAATCTAAAATTGATTAAAAGAAGAAACAAATCTGTTTGTAAATTCGGACCAATATGGAGTACATCATTTAAAGATAAACCGGTATGAATCCTGGCACTCGCATCCAATACGACGCGCGGCATCGGCTTGTCTGGCCGAACGACAGCGTGATGAGGGATGTAGTATCCGTCATCCGAAATGGCGGATTCGTCGACTGGACTTAAGTATCCATTATCTATGTACTCTTGGATCACTGCGTTATAATTTTCCCGCAACGTCGGCGATTGGCGGAGTTTTCTCTCCAGCGCAACCAGTCGACGGTACGCGGCGGCACGGGAGTTACCCAACTCGCTGGGATCCTTACTAAAGGGTAACGCGACAGTATAACGTCCCGCATCGTCACGTGACACGGTCGAGGAAAAAATATTCTCACATTCGGTTTCCTCAGGAGATAAAGAACGTTTATTTTCAACTTCTTCCAATTCCCAGAACTTTTGTAATGAATCATTAAGGGCTAATGCTGTGAAAGAAGAGCTAGGTGAATTTAAATTATCTTTACTAGGCGGAAAATCACCCATAAGGACATACCCGAATGTGGTCAATAATGCGGGTGGCGCATTTGAACCTAAGTCTACCCTATTCCCCAAATAAATATACGGAAACAGTTGAGCGCCTAACACTATGTCAATATCTCCTGGAATATTCCAGCTTAAATCAGCGAGCGGAAGCGAGTGGAAGTCCACATGACAATCCCACTTAATATGGTGCGAAGGTTGCTGATCCGTAATACAATCAACTACTAACGCGTAAATAGTATATTTTTGATGCGGGTATACGCGAGACTCGATATCTAGATTCACATAACCTATTATCGGCCGCGACACAGAACCAACTCCTTTGACAAAAGAATTATTCAAAGGAATTATTACTAAGTTGAGTTTTCTACAACAATCTGTAGTTATTAAATTATTTTGCGAACCATTGTCAATTAAGCACCTAACTATTGTTTTATGGCCCGAACTATTATTGTTAGCGCGCGCATAAACCTGAGCGGTCGACAACAAGACTGCCGACTTAGCCCTCGTATCTGCAGCCAATAATACGGCCGTGTTATGGGTCGGACATGTTTGAGCAACGTCACCCGAACCACAAGACGCCGCGCGGGGCGGGAGGAACGCGGGGGGCGCAGTGGCCAGCGGCACAGCCAGGCTGGACGCGACGGCTACATTGCAATTCGTCGGTTTAACATCAGCTACATGCGATTGTTTATTATTTTTCTCAAAATGTAATAAAGGATGATGGCGGTTTTTACATACGTTACAGACTGAGGTCGACTTGCAATTACTCAAACCGTGCGACGTGCTCAGACAATTTGCGCAACCATGTACGGATTTAATAAACTCAAACCTAGTTCTAGGAGTCAACGCGGATTGAAACTTAGCGCACTTATACAAATGAACATGAGCGTTATCTTTACAATACGCGCAGACGGAGCAGGGCGGAGCGGGAGGAGCTGTAGAATTAGGCGATACATTCACAACAAACGCTTTCGTTTGCGTGCGAGGCTCGCGAGATGCGGGACTATGAGGTTTATTATAATTATTTTTCGCGTTCGAATGAGATAAATTCAAGCGTTCTAATATCTTAGTCTGATCTTGAACAAAGCTAATTAACAATTTAGTTGTAGGTATTTCAACATCGCGAACGGAAAGTTCAAACGATTGACCAGTCTGTGAATCTATTTTTCTCATAGCACAATGCAAGAGAATAAAATCCGCAAGATCCGGAATACCAAGTTGTTTCAAGGCAGAAATACTTGCACTAAATGTTTCAATGAAAGAATCGAGACAATTTGCGTTACACAAACAACTTTTTAAATCTAATATATTATTTAAATAGTGTATACCTAATGTACGTTTATCCTGGTATTTATTAACTAAGCTGTCCCACAGAAAATGATAGGTATCAGCCGTAGGCACAATACCGGCTGTAATCTTTAACGCGTTATGTGTAAGTCTACCCACTAAATACTGCACACGCTGCGAGTCAGTCAGCTGATCATTGTCATGAATATTCGACTTGAACGACTTATAGAAAACAGGCCAATTCTCAGGTTTCCCGTCGAAAGATGGCAATGCAATCGGAGGCAGCTTTATTTTTAGTGGTTCAAAAAGCGTTTTCGAATTACTACATTGTGATAACTGAGATTGACTACTGTCGATTTTGTTCCTAATACGCTTAATGCGAATAAACAAATCTTCAAAGGATTCTAAACAAGCATAGTCGGGACTCGAACCAGGTTTCAAATTAATGTTTATGTGGTTAATTTGATCGACATAAGATTCAAATTTGTCACGAATGTCGTCAATAGTTTCCGATTCAGTCATAAAACTTTCACTATTTCTCGTATCGAACGACGAAATATTTTTCGATAATTCATATAATCGATTAAGGCGTTTGAATAACAATCCTTTCTTCTCATGAAGGATAGTCAGTAAATCTTCCGGCTTTAATTGTTTCTCAGTCATTTTGTTAAGTTAATATCAAGAGCAATATCTAAAAATATGCGCGGGTAAACTTATCAGGCGGTTAGCAATCGTAAAGTATCCTCCCGCTCTATGGCGGTATCTGAATAAAAATCACTAATACACACAAAGCCGAAATGATGTGAAACTACCTCCTATTATATGTTATCAAAGTGAAATACGTAACTCATTAAATTCTATGAAACAATATTGACAGATTTACCAAAACCTACGTAGAATCTATTGTCAATTATGTTTATGTTATAGCGGAGAGCGGTTTATAGGCAAGAATAATTTACCAAAGGTTTACGTAAATATCTATAACCTATATATACCTATTATGATTTTCACCAAATATTACGTAAAAATCTAACTAGGGAGCGGTTACCTGGTTATCTATCCAGGCTCAAAAGGACCAAAAAATTATGGTGACGCGTGTAAATAGCAATCACGTGAATGGGGGTGGAGTTTTAAGACTACCAATATGGCGGTGAAATTATGGTTATATTACACAAAATTAAATCCCTGTTGACGATTCCCTGCGAACCAGAATCTGGCGACATCTATAGCAATTCAGAGCCCACGTACCTTGCTAATCCAGTGACCCCACTCGTCGTCAGGAAAGCGCTTCATCCACGGACGCGTGGTCTGTCTGTGTGCTGCCGGCCGGCGTGCTAAATCTTCATCCATCCACCGGTGGGCTGGTCAGAACTCGTGAAACCAACACTGCACTCTGAGGTCTCAATGTCTCACAGGAGCAGATACACTTATTCCACGAAAATTCTCAGGTCTTCAACAGATATGGGATTTAATCCGCGGAGCGGTTTTTATTCGACGCAATGTCGATTTGCGTAGCGGACACAACTGTTTTGTTAGCGGGTTAGACGCCATCTAGCGGTCTTTAGCGAGCGTCACAAGAAAGCATTCGATACGTCACCAGTGGGCGTTGCGGTCGTAGATATTGGTGAAGGAAATCGTCAACAGAGACTCAATTAACTTAGAGAATGCGGGAAAGCTAACTAATTTATATTATTTATTCTCTAAAAATACATATACCTTAAGAAAAGGCATTGACGCTTCACCAGAACTAATAAGTTGATTTATAAGAAGATACTTTTATGATACATATTTAAAATTTAAGTAACGACATTTTTCATTATTTGAACCGAAAAAATTGTAAAACAATACGTGTTTGTAAATTTCTCGACAACCCGAGAAGACCCGAGAAAATACCTTCGAGAATTCTTGAGACCCGATAAATTTAAAAAGGTCGAGAAATGATAAACCCTGTCCCTGCACCCAGAGTTGAAGAAGGCTTTTGATTATACTTATTTATTTAACTTTATTTATAGTACATAGGCAGTTTTAATGCAACATGGCATTCTTTACTAGTCTACCTTTTGATTAAAATAACGCAAAAATGTATTGACTGACCTGTTAGTCTAGTGGTTAGAGGCCCTAACTGCTATGCCGGAGGTCGTGGATTCAATTCCCACCCAGGACAAATGATTGTGTGACGAGCACGATCATTTTGTTCTGTGTCTGGGTGTAATTTATCTATATCTATTACATATAATAAAATAGTAAAATGGTGGAGCGTTGGTATTAGTTGGCGAAAAAACTACTGAACCAATCCTGTTCAAATTTTGCATACATAATCCTTATAGGCCGGGTCAACTGTTAGGCTACATATTATCACGCTATTTGCTATGGGGGGTGAGCAATAATCCAAAATGTCGACATTGAACGACATTTGCCACGTTCGATCCCCAGCTACAGTTAAAAATTTTGTCATTATTTTATCTTCTTTTTTGTAATAAAATAACTTTTACCATTTTTTCAAAATAAAATTGACATTTCTATTCGATATCTTCTAAATATTTTGTAAAAACTAATCAAAACACATAATAAAATCAAAGCGGCGAGTAAAATCACGTACTAAAATGTAAATATGGCACCACACGCAATTCAGATACTCGCAACGCCATCTAAAGACTGAAAGTAGAAATAATGATGACAATGATAGTTGAACGTCATATTTGATAGATGGCATTGTGTATTTTACGTAATTTTCTGAGTGGCGGAAGAATGACCATCGCCCAAGTTTGCAGACAGTTTTATTGTTTAAAATTGGACGAAAACCGTTATGATTAAGCTGGAGTTAGACGGAGAAATTTTTAATCCTACTGCTTTTTTTCCCCGTTGTTGTAACAAACTAATTGACCGTGATTATTCAAGGAATACCAACCAAAGGCAATAAAAGTAAATACTTATATGTATTTAATTATTGACTTTAAAATAACATGGCCAAATTTTCGGAAGGGGTAGCATGGCACCTTGCGTTGGAAGGCCCCCAGGTGGACCGATGACCTGGTGAGGGTCGCGGGAATCCGATGGATGCGAGACGCACAGGACCGGTAATTATGGTGACACTTGGGGAGGCCTATGTCCAACAGTGGACGTCTTTCGGCTGAAATGATAATGATAATGATGGCACCTTTATTTTTCTTTTTTTAAGGGTTCATCCAATGACTTCTCCCACTCTGGTTGGAACGGGAAGGCGTGTCAAACTTTTACTGACTAAAACCACACCTGTGTCCTTCAGTTGCCCTTTACGACATCTCTTTGAGGAGCGCGTGGATTACTACGCGCTGTTGACGACTGGGCTCGGTTCGGTCAATTACCGGACGGCCGGACGGCTGTGGACGACCGATTGCTGGATGTCCGCGAGCCCGCGTCTACCGTGGCTGGTCGTCGGGGTCAGAATCTCGGCTCGGCGTGAGGATGTTCGTTCCCTCACGCGTGCGGCCTCCTCCTTCACTAGCATTATGGCTTTGCAGAAGGAGGCGACCGCCTGCCATTCTTCCTCGCTCTGGACCATAGCCCAAAGTCACAAGGCCCGGCACGAGAGGTGACTGACGCCGATTGCCTCCACGAGGACAACACACACCTCTGTGTGCTCCACTGTGTCCTCCGGGATGATGGCACCTTGCGGCCTAATAATGGTGTGTTTTATTATTAGCAGTCACTGCTTCATATAAAACTGGGTCGAAAGGTTTGCGTTCCTGATCACAGTTCGACAACGTATGATGTATCTCAGATTCCTTGCAGCCTTACGTCGACATCCGTACGTTACCTCCTTGCAGTGAGTGGTAACCAACACTGGAACCACCCTCTGAGGGAGGCCAGTGTCAGGGATAACACTAATCGGCTGCTACATTTGTTTACCGGAATTTAATTGTTTTATGGATACACAAGCTCAGGACTGTTGAGGGTGTTTCACGCGGTTTCTGTTCCGGATTCGGTTGGAAGTACTCTGATATTACCATTTTACAAATCGCCCGGAGGACCCGTTGTAGCATGCGGTGGAGGTATATCCTGCTTGGGTGAACTGCCGTGTCTTCATATAGGCAATCGGCGTCAGTGACCTCTCGGTTTGGCCATCAATATGCGAGTTCGATTGGACAGGGATACACGCGTTCAAGATTTCACCGAAATTCATTCAAAAGTTGGAGACTCTTCATAGGGTAGTTCCCACTATGGAATAACATTTGTCTGATATACGAGGACGTCAGTCAAATACACACCAAAAAATCCTAGGTAAATGAACAAGTAATTTTTACGCCCCAAATGATCAAGCTGCAACAATCAATTCAAGCATGCTCTCGCAAATTCTTCATAAGTACTGTTGTGGAGGAAGATAGTTGATGATGATGGTAATTTTTGGATTCACTGGCTTTTTGGCTTTGCACCATCAGTGCAAACGTTATCCAGCTGAAGGTCGGTGTCCCGATTATGTTCCTTCGTTTACCTCTACCAAAGCTGTCTGACGGCTTAAACTCTTCAGTGAAACATTATTGAGGCGAAAATTTTACAGGAGGTAACTCTTTCGAACAATCTCGCAGCCTTAGCAGACATTGGCCCTAGAGGGCCCTATCCATTTGCTGACATCATTATGAGTCGCGCGTAGACTACTACGCGCCGTCGATTCAGGATTGCTTTGACCAGATGACCGGACGGCTCCACCGCAATCGCCCTGCGGCTTTCAACACCTGGAGCATCACTTCCCTCATCATCCTTCATAGTTTCAGCCACCTTCTTCGATCGTAGTGCTTCACTGAAGGAGGCTACTGGTTGGCATTTTTTCCACTAATCGCCTCCATGAGGACACGGCGGCGCCGGCGCTCCTACCAAGCGGGCTGACTTCCACCGTAAGTTCCATCGTATTCTCCGGGCGATCCGCACAATGGTGAGACTCGAGTGTTTCTTTTCGCTGAATTCGATACAGATACCTCCCGAAACACCCACATCCGGTGAGTCCTGCACAAAGAGAGGATGCCGTGACGCCTCTGTAGCCACTCCTCAAAGACAGGCATTACCGCTGCGATTGTGACGTGCTCACTGTGACAATGTTGTTTTACCGGAACATAAACCAGAAACATACATAAACTAGTGCCTTTTCCCTTGGGGTAGGCAGAAATGCCAACTGCTACGACCCTTACATACTCTTTCTATTCATTGACGTTCATACATCTGGATCTGGACGAGTACATAACATGTATCCTGAAGGTAATTTGCGTTTTTACCTTTAACAGTTTTATGTGAAAGTACGATAAATAATTGCGATGCTTTCAGAATGAATTGCAAGCACAGAATGATTGAACAGTTTTACCAACTTAACGTAGACGAAGTCGCGGGCAACAGCTAGTCTATAATATGTATGTATTTAGAAATATATAAGCATGTTTATCAGTTGTCTAGAACTCATAACACAAGCTCTGCTTGGTTTGGGACTAGACGACGTTGTGTGATAGTTGTGGAATATTATGTGGAATATTATTTTATTTATCCTTTACTTTGTGTTCGCACAGTTGCCGTTCCCTCACGGTTGCGGCCTTCTTTTTTTCTAGCATTACTGTTTCACAGAAAAAGGCAACCCCTTTCGCATTCCCTCATGCTCCTGACCCTGGTCTGAACCAGGAACGGCGAAATGGTCATCACCGCCGATCGCCTCCACGAATACACGGTGGTGCATCGCCCAAGCGGGGCACACCTCTACCTTATGCTCCACCGTGTCCTCCGGGAAATACGCACAATGGGGACCCAGGCGTTATTTTCGGCTGAATCTGGTTTGGGAACCTCTCAAACTTACCATGTACGTAATGCGTCATGTGGAAGGTGAGGACGCCGTAACGCTTCTCCAGCCACTGTTCGAAGATAGGACTTACTGCCATGATTACGCCATGCCTACTCCTTTCTCTAAATTTGTTATAGTGGTACGTCAAACGACAAGCTGAAAGTATTTCTTTATACAGTTTTTTCATTGACGTTTCTTTTCCGATGACTTTGACTTTGATGACTTGATGACAGACCCCTCGGGCGCCCCGGGGTATTATTATTATTCGTAATTGTGCGTTTTTACGTAAATAACCAAAAAAAAATTTAAAAAATAAACAAAAATAACTTTTTCTGGATTTTTATAGGAAAAACAAAGATATAGAAACCAAAATTTTCGTCTAAAAAAAATTCGTACAAACGTGTGTACAAAACGACAATTAAGCGTTTTTCAAGGTCATTCAAGTTGTACAGACGTCCTTCAATCGACAATCGGCCTTCGAGGGGTCATATTCTTATTAAATATATGAGTTTTTGTTTGATTCTCCCAACATTCGCCACCAAGGCGACCCTTTTCTAGACACCTATTTAATTAAATTAATGTTTAACAAAAACAATTTGACCTTACCTAGACAAGAAACACGTAGAAACGTTTAAACGCGAGCAATTTTATCGGGACCGGTTCGTTACTGAGCAACTTTTGTGAGTCTCCCTACCTCCGCAAATTGCCCAGACGTGAGCTTACTGACTTATTAACCTAGCACACATATTGGATGTATCGGCTATTAGTCAGCAGAACCGGCTTTTAGGGCTATTTCTGGGACTGTCGTATTGATGTCGTGAAATAGGATTGGGACATCAATTGGGTGTTTCCAAAGAAACATTTAAGTCTGTCGCTTACAAGACATTCATGAAAGTTAAATATATGGTACCTTTTTATTGCTAGGGCTGCGGGATAAGGTGAGTTTTTTTCAGTAAAAGTCTGACACTCCCTCCTGTTCTACCCAGGGTGGAAAAATATATTTGATGATTTTTATAAACGAGTGTAATACAAAAGCCTTAAAGAAAAATTTGCAAATACATAGAACGAGTGAGATACATGAAGGTGAGATAACACCAGGGAACTACCGGAAATCGAAAGAACCTGCCACGTAGGTTCAGACACATTTAAGAAATGGAAAATGTTTCTTAATTTATCTGAGAGGTCCCTACTTATATTGTCTAAACGAAAACTGTGAATCAGGACCTGATTAACATAAACTAAAACCGTCTCATTTACTGATTCAACTGTGAAGTACCCAAACGAATTGTTGCCGAAAAATCACAAGTTAATCAAGCATAAGCAGAACATAACCAGAACATAAGCCGAACATAAGCAGAACATAAGCAGAACATAAGCAGAACATAAGCAGAACATAAGCAGAACATAAGCAGAACATAAGCAGAACATAAGCAGAACATAAGCAGAACATAAGCAGAACATAAGCAGAACATAAGGAGAACATAAGCAGAACATAAGCAGAACATAAGCAGAACATAAGCAGAACATAAGCAGAACATAAGCAGAACATAAGCAGAACATAAGCAGAACATAAGCAGAACATAAGCAGAACATAAGCAAAACATAAGCAGAACATAAGCAGAACATAAGCAGAACATAAGCAGAACATAAGCAGAACATAAGCAGAACATAAGCAGAACATAAGCAAAACATAAGCAGAACATAACCAGAACATAAGCAGAACATAAGCAGAACATAAGGAGAACATAAGCAGAACATAAGCAGAACATAAGCAGAACATAAGCAGAACATAAGCAGAACATAAGCAGAACATAAGCAGAACATAAGCAGAACATAAGCAGAACATAAGCAGAACATAAGCAGAACATAAGCAGAACATAAGCAAAACATAAGCAGAACATAAGCAGAACATAAGCAGCCTGATAATGTTCTCTCTGTTGGATCTCAAGCCTCCTCTCTAGGATAGGGAATGGGCTGTAATCCACCACGCGTTCGAATGTTTAGTTCTAGGTCATGTTGATTTCGTCATGATGTTTTCTTTACCTTGAGAGTTGTGGTGATGTTAAGTGCGTGTCTGGGTTATCATTTGAACCCACGACGTATAAAATGTTGTGTTTTAGGCCGTTACCAATGGGCTACCACTGCTCTGCATTGCAATGAAACCTTAGCTACAAGAAAACCATAACATTCTTTTCCTCAACACCAAAGCTTAAATACATCTTCAGAGCGGCACGTAAACATACCGTACGACCGATCCAGTGGGACCATACCGCACAGTGAACACATATCAGGATTACAAAGGATTTCCCCACAAATGAATCGTTTACCTGCCCCGACCGACCTATGTACGCAGGGTAATCCGATGGATGCTTCAAGCAATTTGGAACTTAGAAGATGGGAAGATCTCAATTGCGTAAGGTAAACACAATCCGAAGAGGTATTTTGATTTGATGATTTTTGTTGGGAATGCAAGAAGCAGATGACCTGTTTATGTACGCTTGGGGTTTGCCGGATTTTTTTTAGGTGGAAAATCATCCAATGACTTATCTCGCTCTTGCGTGGAGTGGGAGGACGTGTCAGATTTTTACTGATTGTAACCCACCCCTATGTTCCTTCCTTGCCTTCCTGGGCCCCGGGGTTCTCTTTCGCACAACCCATGGCCCCCCTACGATTTTTCTGACGTCTTCTTAAGGCGCGCGTGGAACACTTCGCACCGTCGAAGCTCGGTCCGAACAGTCACCGGACGGCCGGACGGCGAACTGCCCGTCTGCAAGCTCATGCCTACGGTGGGGTTTGCCAGATTGGGATATAGTATGGGTAACCCAAATAATCATAGCCGCAAAATACTTTATTCTACAAATAGGTTTTAAAAACATTCTACATGTCAATTTAAACAAGGTTTCCTAGCAGTCTAGGATAGACTACTAGGAAACCTTGTTTAAATTACTTTGACAATAAATAAAGAAACAATTATAGTGCGTACTGGAGCAGCTCAACCTCAAGCCTTTTTTCCTCAAGATTCCTCAAGAAACGGCCGATTGGCAAAGTTTCATTTATTCATATTCCACAAAATGTAGACACAGTTACAGACAATGCTTCACTTAATGAGTGTATTACCCTGTTTGGGTGCAGCAATCAACCTAGCCTCTCATTCCTCTCAACCTAATCCTCATTTTCCTGCTATTGTTCTATATATGTTACTTGGGTCGATGCAACACGTTTTGCTTTTATTCTGTCCTTTCAACCGTCACGATATCACTAACTCCCTTTTCTATCATATCACAGAATCTATCCGTGTTTTCTTTGGCCTCTCTCTCGCTCCATTCACTCACTACATGTGCATGCGACTAAAACACATGCAATTAGTAACATACTAAGAGTTAATAGTATACATACTATCAAGCATGCGTGCGCAGTCTCCAATACCTCGCACTTTGGCTGCACTAAATGATCTCTTGGATTCCTATCCAACAAACGATCTGTTTGCGGATGAATGGATGATGATTTTATTGGTATGTCAGAAGTACTGTGAGAGGAATTGATGAAAGTACATGTTGTTTATAACTTAAAAGTTTTTGTTTAGTTACTGTAATTGGTTGTTTAACCGTTGTAATTAATTGATTAAATAAATAATAAATAAATAAAATAAATAACATACGTTTCATCCTTCTTCTTCATACGACTAGGAAAAATAATAATATGACTGTAAAACTAATATCACAACATTATAATAATTAGGAACAGAACTTGATTTTTTTCAGGTATTACATACTTAACAAGCAATCGAGCGCAGTATACTAAATGCCGAGCGGATCGTGCTCGAAACATACTAGGCAAGACATCTTTGTTGCATGCCTGACACACTATAAGCCAAAGTAGGACAAAATTGATGCCTTGTGACAGTGAGACGGGGTCGTGGCAGGCCAAGGAGAAGATGGCGGGACGAACTAGACAAGGCTAGTAATCATCCCCGTTTGCTTATCCCGCAGAAACCGTACATTTTCGCACTCATCAACGGTGTAACTTAAATTATTGATACCTGGGTATCTTTAAGTCAAGAGTTAACAGGCCAAAGTGTTCCATTGTCGACCACATCGTCGCTTACCTTCAGGCGAGATAGTCGTCGAACATGAATCAAACAATAATAAAAACAAAAAACAATATCTACACTAGAATTTTCGTGATCGCAACTGGACTTCAAGAAATTACTATTTATAGACAAATAAACAATTTACATACAATTGTTATCAATTTGTTATAGTTGTCGGTTCTGTTACGTTTAAAAAATAAATATAATTCGTGTAAAAGTAGGTTTCTCCATACAAACTTTGGATCCCAATTTAATCCTTTTAGGGGATGAATTTTGGAAAATCCTCTCTTAGTGCTCGCTTACGTCATAAAAGAAACTCTTGAGCAAAATTTCACACTCTTAGTCCCAGTAGTTTCGGCTGTGTGTTGATATGTCAGTCAGTCAGTTTCTCCTTTTATATATATAGATTATGTTAATCAAAACTCACTGAGAAAAGCGTTCATTTCACAACATGATATTCACACATCAAAGTTTATACTTGGCTATTCTGTTGTCTAAAAGCTTATTCGGCCATACTACAGTTCAGAAGCTACGGACCCCTAAAACTAACAAAATATACAGACCATAATAATACCATAGGGATCTACACTTAATCGCTATATCGAGGACTTAAGCACCCAATCAAGTCAGTTGGGCCGAAGGGACGATATGATTATCGACGTAGCCTTCATACCAGGCAGGGTATGAAGGCTTATACTGGGTTTCACAAAATATGGGACGTTTGACTGAAGCTGAAGGTCTACCGTCAGTTTTCATAAGAGTTAAAAGATTATTTTTTATGTCAGTGCAAGTGGGCTACTTTTTAGGGTTCCGTAGCCAAATGGCAAAAAACGGAACCCTTATAGATTCGTCATGTGTCTGTCTGTCCGTCCGTATGTCACAGCCACTTTTTTCCGAAACTATAAGAGCTATACTGTTGAAACTTGGTAAGTAGATGTATTCTGTGAACCGCATTAAAATTTTTACAAAAAATAAAAAAAAAAACAATAATTTTTAGGGGTTCCCCATATTTAGAACTGAAACTCAAAATTTCTTTTTTCATCAAACCCATACGTGTGGGGTATCTATGGATAGGTCTTCAAAAATTATATTGAGGTTTCTAATATCATTTTTTTATATACTGAATAGTTTGCGCGAGAGACACTTCCAAAGTGGTAAAATGTGTGCCCCCCCCCCCCCGTAACTTCTAAAATAAGAGAATGATAAAACTAAAAAAAAAAAAATATATGATGTACCTACATTACCTTATAAACTTCCACCGAAAATTGGTTAAATCGTAAACCGCAATTTACCTTTCAAGTTTGTACGGAACCCTCAGTGCGCGAGTCCGACTCGTACTTGCCCAGTTTTTTTTAAATAGAGGTGTGTAGCTGAAATATTAGAGACTGACTATATGAGACACAGAAAATGCTCCATGAATTTAGAGTGGTCTAAAATAAGGTGTAAAGTGGGAACATAAGGGCATGCGAGAATACTTGAAAGAGTTACCGTGCACTTAGAACGCAAAGGGCAACTGTTGCCGTACACAGTTGGGTTTTAGTCAGTAAAATTCTGAAACTTCCTCTCACTTTACCCAGAGTGGGAGAAATTATTTAATGACTTCCCACCAAAAAACTGGGCAAGTGCGAGTCGGACTCGCGCACTGAGGGTTCCGTACAAACTTGAAAGGTAAATTGTGGTTTACGATTTATGACGTATTAAAAAAAACTACTTACTAGATCTCGTTCAAACCAATTTTCGGTGGAAGTTTCTAAGGTAATGTACATCATATATATTTTTTAGTTTTATCATTCTCATAATTTAGAAGTTACGGGGGGGAGGGGGGACACATTTTACCACTTTGGAAGTGTCTCTCGAGCAAACTATTCAGTATATTATAAAAAATGATATTAGAAACCTCAATATCATTTTTGAAGACCTCCCCACACGTATGGGTTTAATGAAATCTACTTACCAAGTTTCAACAGTTATAGTTGTCTAATAATGAAATCTAATAATAATAATGAAATCTACTTACCAAGTTTCAACTCTTATAGTTTCGGAAAAAAGTGGCTGTGACATACGGACGGACAGACAGACACATTACGAATCTATAAGGGTTCCGTTTTTTGCCATTTGGCTACGGAACCCTAAAAAGGTGTGTAAGATTTGGATGATAATAATAATGATATCCTCTTTAACGTTATTTTGATTTTAGTGAGCCTTGTAAGCCAATGACCTAGTGAGGGTCACGAGAATCCGATGGATGTGAGACACACAGTAGAATGAGGGCAAAACCACAGGCAGACGCTAGTAAATATAAAACAAACCAATTAAAACCCCATTCTCACATAATAGACAGGACAGCCACCCTAATAAAAAAATAACCGGCCAAAAATAATCAAAATTAATCGGACCAACTATATAACCGGGCGACATAAACCGGAAACAATTAGTGACATGGCGACGATATATTATACGGTGGTGTAACCGGCCCGCGCCGGCCCGTTCGCACGAGTAATGTTCTTATGTCCATCACGGTCAACTCGTAAACCATGGTTATGGTCGCGCAAATTGAAGGGGCTTCCTCGTTCCTTCCTATAGTGACCCTAGCTGGGGTTGCCAATTGAAGAAGTAAATGTGATGTTACTTGTATGTGTTTGTCTAAAGGAATATGTAAATTAATTTTATTTTTTAGGGTTTCCTACTGCAGTTGATAATAACGGAACCGTTATAGGATCACTTTTTTATCCAGACGTCAGTCCGCCCGTCCGTTCGTCGTCCGTCCGTTCTTCCGTCCGTCGTCCGTCCGTCCTTCCATCCGTCGTCCGTCTGTCCGTCTGTCCATTCGTCCGTCTGTCCGTCTGGCCGTCTGTCCGGCTATCCGTGCGTCCGTCTGTCCGTCTGTCCGTCTGTCCGTTTGTCCGTCTGTCCGTCTGTCCGTCTGTCCGTCTATCCGTTTGTCCGTTTGCCCGTCTGTACGTCTGTCCGTCTGTCCGTCTGTCCGTCTGTCCGTCTGTCCGTCTGTCCGTCTGTCCGTCTGTCCGTCTGTCCATCTGTCCATCAGTCCGGCTGTCCGTCTGTCCGTCTGTCATGAGCCATGTAAGGTTACATATACACAAGAAACTCGTACCCGAAACCACTATCTGTAAGCCATGCAAATATTTGACCGTGCGTGAATCAAACCCACAAAAAAACTGCCGACAGTACCGTCAAATAAATATGTGTTTTATACGTTAGTTTATAGAAAAATAATAAAGTAATAAATATCAAACAGTATAATTAAGAGAACTCAAAATATAATAATTATTATGACAAAGTCAAAACAAAGTTTGAGAGGACTTTTAGTTCCGAATTTTACGCTTGAATGAAATTCGTCGGGAAAGCTCTAACAAAGATTTTAAGATGAACTACACTGTTTGATGAAACTTTGGAGCATAGCAGTAACCTGCCGTAAGAAGTACAAATGGAAAGAAGCTAACAAAATCGTGTGTAAATTGTTATAACTTTTACACTATCAGTAGACTTAAAATGAGTAAAATCGTTAAAAAATAAAATGCCCGTTTTGACATCTGAGAAATACCTTAGAATGTAACTTGGAATGAAACTAAAAAAAAAACAATAAAATAATAATTAATTAAATGGTGTTTTAGATAAAAAAATACATATATTTTTTTGGCGCGTTAAATAATAAGATGGAATATATTGAGAGTATTCTTTTCGCGTATTTAAGTATTCGTTTTGACAGATGTCAAAACGGGTCTTATATTTTTTGACAACTACTAATATTTCACTTTTTTTTTAAATCTGTCAGATTAAAAGAAATACGCTTCTAGCACAATTTCGAAGAAACTTGGCAAACGGGTAGATAATGTCCTGGAAAAGGACATAGCGTACTATCTATTATGATAAATTTCGACTTTTACGCGTGGGAGGAGCTACTTTGCCCATAAAACAGGGAAGCCACACAAAAATTGGCAACCCATTCCCTACCGCTTACTATTGAACTATGGACGAAGGTTGTAACAATTGCGTGATGATGGCCGCAGATTTGTCCGCCGAGGGGAAACAGACTGCGTATTATATAATTTAGCCACACACTAGGAAATTGAATTCGTTGGTCGAGTACTGAATCCAGCGATGCGGGTACTTGTTGACCTACATTGATGTACTTTGTGAAGTGAAGTTTACGTGGGAAGTTTTCGGATGGGAGTACGCTGTTTGTTTTGTCGAAGAAGACATAATAGATACATACACACAGTTCCTTTTTATTCTTGTGAGAAAATGCTCAGGAGTCTTGAAGAAAATGAAGGCTTTTGTCGGTCTCCTATTTTTTTTTGTAGGTGGGAAAATCATCCAATGATATACCCCGCTCTTGGGCGGTGCGGGAGGTACACGAATCCGGTGCTGGAACCTCCCGAACTGACCATGTCCGGTGAGTCCTCACCTGCCTCATGCGGAAGGTGAGGACGCCATGAGGTCTTTCCAGCCACGCCTCAAAGAAGGCACTTACCGCCATAATTATGACGTGCCCAGCACTGGGTTGCGACAGTCGCTGTCGCCATTTCACAATGAGATCCCGCCGGAACTCTGTCCGCCATGCCGCAACTTGTCGTGGCAGCGGAGTTTCGCCCCGGCGTTGCATCTCCTCGCGCAAATCGTGCTTGAGTGCTAGGACTGTTGCCTCCAGATCCCATGGTGGTAGGTCAGCAAGGAGGCGTCAGTCTCCTATTGGAATACAGGTGTTCTGTTTTTCCTGCCATGAGTCTTGCCTCCTGATATTTTGAACTGCCTACCACACCATTCCTAAATATGACAGCTCCTGACAGCCGGGATAAACTGTGGCGATCACTAGGAAAGTGCTAAGGTAGTGAAGCTTGTTATAGTTATAAAGTTCCCACTGCTGGCACTCAGACCTCCTCTCTTGGAGAGAAGATGGGCCGTAATACAACACACGGGGCCTGTGTGAGTTCGTGAATGCCACATATCTTTAGGATCATACATACATATACATACATATTCAGCCTTTTAATGTTCCCACTGCTGGGACTCAGGCCTCCTCTCTCTAGGAGAGGGAATGGGCCGTAATCCACCACGCGGGCCCAGTGTGGGTTGGTGGATGTCACATGTCTTCGAATTTTTGGTTCTAGGACATGCCGGTTTCCTCACGATGTTTTCCTTCACCGTTTTGAGAGCAGTGGTGATGAAATAAATTACACAAAGTAATGCGCCTGGCTGGGTTTGAACCCGCGACCAACAATTCGTAAGTCGGGGCCGTTACCACTCGGCCACCACTGCTCCCTTTCTCCTATCTTTAGGATCACTAGATCAGTACTATTATATAATTTAATTTTATCTATCTTTATAATAATAATAATTTATCAACGATGTTTTCCTTCGCCGTTTTGAGAGTACCTAGTGGTGGTGAAATAAATTACACAAAGTAACTGCCTGGGTTTAAAACTCACGACTCATTACCAAAGGCCAAGCTTGAGGATAAATGTAAGTATCTAGATTAACAAAGAAGATATAGCAGGCAGCCAGAAAATTCCAACGTCAAATCAAAAACATTTATTTAATAAATCATTTACTAAACAGGCACTTTTCAATTGTCAAAGTGAAACTAAATTGCACATTCTAAAGCGTAGATCTGTATGGAGAGGAACGTGTCAGTCTATGGACACTTTAAATCATGTTATGACTTAAAAAAAACTGGTTATGTACTTTTCTTGTTGTAAATGAATAATGAAAAAAAGTAATTTAAAAAAATAGAAATTTAAATAAGCCACTGGCGGTAATTAAGAGACGATCAGTCTCAACTGACGGCATCCATTCACAAGCATGACACTCTACTCAACCATTTTATTCCTAGTTTTGAGCAACATTTTTTCAATGACTTAACAACACGTGCCACCGTCATCGGGACATTTGAGTGAGCGTGACAAACATACCAATATTTGTATTATACATTAGCCCAATAAATACAAACCACAAAGTTTAACTAAAAGTCCAATAAACATTGAAGTAAAAAGTACTGTAAAAGCCTCGTACCACAGGAACCCATTTCAATCAGTAATAACATTTCTAAAGCAAGTTGAAACTAAAAAGTCACGCATCAGCTATTACCGCGGCATTGGTCGGAGTTAGCAGAAGGGAAACTTTAACTTCGAAAGAACTCAGTTTACTTAAGATTATTGCAATATTCAGCTATGGCGGCCTTGTGATATTCGGTAGAGAAGATGATTTTTGGTGTATTAGCTTTGAGAAAGGATGGCTTCGATTTACTTTGGTAAAAAATCTTTAAATTGATGATCATGTAAAATTATGACATAAAAGTCAAAAGTCAAAAGTTTTTATTTCACATTGGCCTACATGGGCACTTATAAAACGTCAGAAGCTAGTGCACTGTTCCAAATTGGTCGTCGAAAAAAAAAAAAAGTGGTTGTTTACAATAATATCATATTACAGTATTAATAGATATTATGTAAGAACAGTGTAGACCATCAGTCAATATTGTACCCAAAAGCACAATAAAAATAATCATGTTAAAAAAAAAGTGAGACGTAATAGGAAGTAACCTAAGGATTCGCGGAGTCTACAGTGTTCTCACATTCACATTATAAAAAAAGAGGCTATATAAAAAAAGCAAGAAAAATAAATAATTACAATTATTAATAAATGGCATGTTAATTTATTTTAATAAAATAAATACTAACGAATTTATGGTGGTTGGCGTCTAATAATATAGAAAAGAAAATATTGCAAAAGCAATGTGTTAGAAGAAAAAGAAAAAAAAAGTATATATTACAACATAATCGACCTTATAGTGTTCGCACTTCTTGGACTCAGGCTTTCTCTTTAGGAGAGACCTCCCTCCTCCTTGCGTCGTATTCCTCAATGCTGAGGGTCGTGACCTCCATGTTTCATCACTTTCATTTTTGTCTCTGGCGGTGTGAAGGGCCTAGTATACCGTGGGGTTAAGAGCGGTGAGGATCTGGTCGGACCAATGTTTTGGGCTGCGCCCACGAGGCCTTTTTCCATCTACTTTACCGGTCACGATTAGCCTTTCGAGGTTTCCATCGTCTTTCCTTGCAATGTGACCGAAGTATTGCAGAATCTTGTGAATATACTCGGACGACAACCGCGAGGAGATTTTTAGTTCTCGCAGTATGGATACGTTGGTCTTCAGGAGAGAGCGGGCTGGTGGATGGCACATGTCTTTGATTTTTGGTTATAGGATTTGTCAGTTTCTTTCACCAAAAGCAGTGATGATGAAAATTACACAAAGTAAATGCGACTGGCCTGGTTTAAACCCGCGACTTACAACTTGTAAGTCGGGGCCGTCATCACAACTGCTCACGTAAAAATTAATGGGAGATAATTGGGAGATGAAAAAGATTTAGAAATAGATGTAAAATATTCTAGAAAAAATGATTTTGTCTAAGCTAATATATAAGATAAATAATTTATTTTTAATTTTTGAAAAAACAAAAAAAAAACTCGGAAAATTGCACGGTGTTGGTGAAATACATCGCGTAACAAAATAACGGAAAACGGATAGAAAAAAATACTAAAAACTGCATAATAAATTTTTGGAGTCAAGAAAATAAAATACGTATACAGCCGAAAATAATCTCCTGTTGTTTGAAGTCGGTAAAAAATATCGCAAAAAAGTATGTGTAGCTAATCAAAATTATCTTTTAGCTACGCAGGTCATTCACATTAGCCATTTTTCGAAACAAACATAACTTTGCGTTGATGGTCGTTAACAAGCAGTTGTGTAAGTAGAAATTATAATAACTACTAGAGGAATTAAAAAAAACAAATAAGTACATTTTGACTATTTGTAAATGTTGAAAAAAGGGCATATTTTTAATGCACTGTTTTAATGGTCTAAAACCATCTTCGCATTATTGACTTTCTAAAAACCAAAATCTAGTGCATCCCACCATCAACGATTGCAACACTGCTTACCATCAGGTGGGATCGCGATCAAGCACTAGTTTACATCAATTAAAATAAAATAAAACGATTTGGGGCACATCGCTCGGCTGAATGGTTTCAAAGTCTATAACGGACATAGAATTGTTTTTTTTTTGTGTTTTATATAGATTAGTTAAGTGTTTTAGGAAACATAAACAACTTTACGACACTGTTCTTTACATAACCACGCAGGGTTACCACACGGTCCCTCGTGAATCAGCGAGCCTCCTTCCCGGCCAGCCGCCATGGGATCTGGAGGCAACATTTTTTGGACACATGCGCGATTTGAGAGAGACAGCGACAGTCACAAGCCAGCGCTAGGCACGCCACGCGGCGGTAATTCCCATCTTTGACGAGTGGCGGGAGAGTCGCAATGACGCAGGTCTTCATTGGAATTGGCAAGTTTGGGAGTTCTTGTTCCGGATTCAAACGGAGGGCAATTGAAGGACACAGGTCTGGTTTTAGTCAGTAAAAGTCTGACACGTCCTCTTGCTCTTCCCTAGAGCGAGAAAAGAAACTGGATGATTACCCTCCTCAAAAAAAAGAAGTCTTACGAAACCACGAAAACTGTACATACAAAATGTACATACAAAATCCACTAATCAATAAGCTAATTTAGAGCCGAAAATCTACATCTACCGATCTAAACCCGTTGGTCCAGACAAGTTTTCAATATCTAAATGGAAGCCGGTCTGCATAAAACACTTACCTAAATGGTTTACAGGTTAGCGGCATGTTTATTGAGAATACAAACATAGACTAGGGCTGATAGGAGTTCAGGTGTGTTTAAGGATGAAACAAAGAAAAAAAATTGATCGTGAAAGATATTTTGGAAATCAAAATCAAAGCATTTGTTTCAAATAAACCATTTACAGGCACTTTTGAGTTGTCAAGAAGTCAGTCAATTAGAAATATGGTGTTAATTGCACATTCCAAAGCGTAGATCTCTATGGAGAAGAATGTGCAAGAAACTCCATGGACACTCTTTTCAATCTCGTAAGTGGACAAACATATTGCACGAACAGTCTAAACGATATACTAGGTACTGCAAACAGCGACCCCCATCACGGTTTCAGCCACTGGAGGCGCGGGTTAGACGACGACGAGCAATGAGTAGCTTACCGTACAACCGTCCGTTAAAAACTGAACCCGAGTCGAATATTAGACGCGTAGTGCTCGACGCGCGCCTCAAAAAGAGCTCAGCTAAACCATTGGGTCCCTATGGTAGAGCCGATGCCCGCTGGGACCTTTGAAAGACTTACCATGGCCCTAGAACGCAAAGGGCAAATGAAGGACACAGGTAGGTTTAATTCAGTAAAAGCAAACAGCTAACGATCAATATAGAAGATTTGGAAAGGCAAATCAAGCAAAACGAATAGGTAATAAAAAAAACTTATATTTCGGACAAAGTCCATAGTATTTTTTTAAGGGCGGATATCCTCCAACGACTTCTTCCGCTCTGGGTGGAGCGGAGCGCATGCCAAATTTTACTGACTGACAGCACACCTGTTTCCTTCAGTTGCCCTTGGCGTTCTAGGAGTACGGGTTTCCTTTTCAGAAATTCCCCGCGGTCCTAGCTAGCGGGCATTGGCCCTGCTGGGCTCCTACGGTTTGCTGACAGTACACTCTAAACAGTGTGGCCCTTACGTCAGTCGAACATTTCGTAAATATGCGAGCCAACGTATTGCAGCGGAAAACCAAAGCTCTGCGCTTACGCTCAATGTCCAAATTGTCTTTGAGGTCTTCAGAAACCAATAATGAAATCATACAATACCTAAGTAGACTAAACTATTAGAATAGACTGAATAAAAATTCTGGAATCAGAATGATTATTTTTTACGAGCACCTTTTCAAATGTGTTTGTCTACCAACCCTGAATCAATACCAGCAATGTGCAACGAAACGAAATAAATAAAGCGGACGGACATAGCGGCCATAGTTGAAAATTTGCAGCGCAGCTCGTATTTACATCATCGGAGCATCGCGAAATTGGGGAGAACTGTACCAAACTAAGTATGGAGCTGGAGTACTTTCTGTTCTGGGATTTACTTTAGTTTAGACTAGTGGCCAGCGGATTCGTTCACGTAAAAGTAGAAAATACATAGCGTTTGTCACTCAGTGATAAAAAATCGGTATTTTACAGGTTGCATTTTGGAGAGTGTGCGCTGGAATTGCATGACTTGATTCCGCCATCTCCTTTCTACCATCGGACAACCCGACGTACGGCGAGTATCCACCCTTACGTTGTTGAAACTTCAACGGTCCGGACTAAGCGTTTCGCTTCGTCGTTTATACCGCGTACCTACATCGAAGGACTGGAACAATTTGCCTGCTGCGATCTTCCCGTCCAACTATAATTTAGGTGTCTTCAAGGCTAGAGTGAATAGGCTCTTGATAAACTAGTGCGCCTCACCATCAATGATTGCATCACTGCTTACCATCAGGTGGGATCGCAGTCAAGCGCTGGTTTATATCAATTAAAAATAAAAAAGCATTCTACTGGTGCAAGAACTTTTAAAATCGGAGAAGTAGTTTTTGAGATTATTCATTACGATATAAATTACTCCACAGTTTCAAGGAAGAAGAAGGCTAGCAGCTTCGGCCACGTGAAAGTGGAAAATATGTAACTAATGTAATTCAGTGATGGCGCCTTGTTCGGCCAAATAAAATGTTTTCTTTCTTTCTTTCTTTATTTCTTTCTTTCTTTCTTTCTTTCTTTCTTTCTTTCTTTCTTTCTTTCTTTCTTTCTTTCTTTCTTTCTTTCTTTCTTTTGATAAAATGGTATTCTACTGGTCAAAGAATATTTGATATCGGTCCAGTAGTTTTTGAGTTTTTTCATTACAAAAAAAAATATAAACATAAAAAATACCAATCCTTTCTCTTTGTAGTATTAGATAACTCACATTAGGTATTTTTCCTGTAAGAATCTCAGGCCTATTAAGGTACTGGCTGCTGCAGAGAATTTGAATTTAAAATCTACTGATCAACTGATCAGTCAGTCAGCGATGGTCAGTATCTGAACAGTTATGTAACTAGATATTCAGATATTGTTATATATCTCGGTAATTGGTTTGCACACAGAAAGATGAGGCTAAAAAATTTTGCAATACGCCATTGCAAAATTTTTTAGCCTCATCTTCCTCATTTTTCTCAGCTGAGAAACACAGCAAGCTTCCATAAAATGGACCGATAAATTGTGGCATTGTTTAGAGGCTACTTTCTCTAGCAGCAATTATTTCTGTACAGCCCATGGCAAAGAATTTAATACTGTTACTACATCTTTGTATGTCACGGTTATTTTTGTAAGGTAATCTTTAAGAGGGCGTCCATTTCTTCTATCTGGTCATTGCACAAAGCCGCCAATATCTCAGGAAAGTTAATCCTTATCAAGTGTTCTAGGGAAAACACGTGATGTTAACAGTTATTAAACTTTTAAACATCATGTATTTTTGTAAGATCTGTTTTTGATATTATTTTCATGAGTCATTGGACCCGTGTAAAATAATATTTAAAAAATAACAGATCCTAATACCCTTAATCACAAAAGTAGCAGTCATCGTAATAGGCCACTAATAAAACCTAAGTACCATACTTGGGCCAAGAAAATTTTGCAAAAAAAAAAAAGTAAACAAACTCATAATTCTTTCCCACAGATTTTACGATCATCCTGGGAAGACAGGCAAATGAAACATTTTTTGTTTTACTGCTGAACTAACAAACTGGGTAGGAACACGTAAATGAAGTGTGCCTGTATCCGCTTTTATACTTCTCCATTTGCAGGGAATAAGTGATAACGAAGTTTGAATATGACGGCTTGAAGTTGAACGGTCTTAATTGTTTGTTATCGGGCTGCGGGAGAGTTCGAAAGAGTTAACATGGCCACAGACACAAAGGGCCAAGCCAAGGCAAGTCTGATTTTACCTCGCGCTTCACCCAGAGCGGGTGATTTTTGGCCTTTGTTACTTTATTTTAATTTTGTTACGTGTTGTTGTTGTAGCGGTAATAGAAATACAGTCTGTGAAAATTGCAACTCTCTACCTGTTACGGTTTATGAGATACAACCCGCTGACGGACAGAGGACGGACGGACAGCGGAGGCTGGGTTGGTAATAGTGATCCCTTGGCACCCTTCGAGTACGGAAGTCTATAAAAAAAATCTATAAACCTTTAAGTTCAACGGTTTTAATTATTTATCCCTGTTTATTAATGATAATTATAATATTATTGTAATCCCGATCACAAAAGCAATAGCAATAGGCCGTACCTCAAAAGGAAAAAACGGAACCCATATAGGATCACTTTGTTTTCCGTCCGTCTGTCTGTCTGTCAAGACCATTTATCTCGGGAACGCGTGGAGGTATCGAGTTGAAATTGAAACCATATACTCAAGACTTCGGTCCCTTGAAGCTGTGAAAAAATCAAATTTCTGAGCTAATAAAAAAAAAATAAGGCCATTAACGTGTATTTCGACACTCTCAAGGGAACCAAAATTCATAGGGTACTTGCCGTTGACCTAGAATCCTGAAATTTGGTCTCATAACACATGTATAAAACAAAATTTGAAAACTGTAAATTTGTAGTTACCTCACAAAAATAAAAGTTTTTTTTTTTAAACTCAATTCGGGAATTGAACTGTTTTCATAGGTAAGTTTGTACGGAACCCTCAGTGCGCGAGTCCGACTCGCACTTGCCCAGTTTTTACCCTTTGGGTATGAAACCCCAAAAAAGATGTACAAAAACACTGTATGCATAATGTGTTCCACGAAACTAACTAAATAATTACAAAGCTCGTACCTCAAACAGCGTAAACGCCGGGTTAATTTAACCGGAACTTAAAATAGAATATACGGCGAAACTGTAACTCGGTTAGATTGTACAATTTAGTGCGGCTGGGCTAATCTGCAGCATCTTGCGCATAAAGTAGCGATGTACGCCGTCTGTTTCGAGGTTCCCACAGACAGGTGCGACGCGAAAAGGCGACCATACTAGTCTTCGAGATCTTGAAGGGGTAGCTAACAATAAATATGTGTAATCTATCTAATATATAAAAGTCTTGTGTCACAGTGTTTGTTGTACAATTTCTCCGAAATGGCTTGACTGATTTTTTTTGTGTTTATTTGTGAGGTATTTTTTTTTCGGTGAGAATATTATCATCCAATGACATCCCCTGCTCTTGGTCGGAGCCAGAGGGTGTGTCAGACTTTCACTGACTAAAAACCCACTCCTGTTCCTTCGTTGCCTTTCATACTAGGGCCAAGTCTTCCTTTCAGAAGCAAACCCTTGGCTCCTGTAGGCTTCGACCCTGCTGGGCCCGTAAGGTTTGCTGACATCTCCTTGAGGCGCGCGTGGTACAGTACGCGCCGTCGACTACTTGGGCTCGGTCCGGACGGTTATCGGACCCATTGCGCGCCGCCCGCAAGCCCGCGCCTGCGGTGGCCGGAAATCGGAATCGGGATCCCGGCGGCTGGGACTTGAGGGCCGCGCCCTCGCGCGTGCACGTGAGGCCGCTTCCTTTGTTAGCATTACTGCTTCGCAGAAGGAGGCGACCGCCTGCCACTCCTCCTCGCTTAGGACCATGGCCTGTACCAAGGCCCGGCGCGAGAGATCGTTGCCGCTGATCTCCCCCACGAGGACACGGCATAAAGTAGGTAGCGATGGACCGCGCGGTGGCACATCGCTACCGTTATCGCTTCCGACTCCGCGTTAGGGCTCCCACAGACTGGTTCAATATGAGGATATTTTTTTTCGTAGAAATTGTTCTTAGGTATATTGCTTAATAAATATTATAATTTTTGTCGTTATTTCATTACTTTTTTTATTGTATTTGACTTTTTAGGGTTTCGTACCCAAAGGGTAAAACGGGACCTTATGACTAAGACTCCGCTGGCCGTCTGTCTGTCTGTCTATCTGTCCATCAGTCACCAGGCTGTATCTCATGAACCGTAATAGTTAGACAGTTGAAATTTTCACAGATAATTTACTTCTGTTGCCGCTATAACAAAAAATACTAAAAAAAACAGAATAAAATTAATATTTAAGGTGGTTCCCATACAACAAACGTGTACTAAGTAGTAACAAATTTAAGTAGTAAGTCACTTTGACATTTCTAAATAAATTGAGATTGACATAAATATTTTCTTTGCAACGTATTATTTTTTTAAATTTAATATTGTGAATGTGGCGACTACTGGTCTGTTTTTTCTTTTCAGTTTTATTATTAGAATACTCTATATGTCGTACTCAAATATCCTTTATTTGGTATTGTTCGTCAAGTCATCGAGCTCCTTAGTAGTCCTGAGTTGAGCTACATGAATACTGACAAATGCTTGCATTGACATAAATCTGTGTAGTTCTTTCCTCGAAAGACCATCTCAGACACAGATCTGTATAGTTCTCAGTGGTATTAAGCTAGGACTGTAATACTGTAAGACTATAATTCGATACAAGTTCACACAATTTAGTGGAGCCGGACATTAGTGTAGCATCTCACATACTAATTGCAAATGAAACAGGTGGATTCCGATACCTTGAATGAGATAATTATTAAAATAAAGCGACTTTTAATACAATCATTATATTTTGGGTTTTATTCAGGATTATATTCAGGTGTATTTTTAAATACACCTGAATATTAACGATTTTACGTTAAAAGTCTCGATTTTTTCTGAAATACTACCTATTAAAAAACTCAATAAAATGTTACGTTTTTTACCCGACTGCAAGAAGGGTTTTATTTTTTTAGGTGGGAAAATCATCTTATGACAAATCCCGCTCTTGGGCGGAGCGTAAAATAGTGTCAGACTTTTACTGACTAAAAACCCACTCCTGTGGCGCATTACTTTGTGTAATTTTGAATTTGGAACTGTTCTATATTCGAATGTGTTTAAATTTTGAATCTCAAAACAGTTGAAAGTATTAGGATTAATGCTTTTGTTTAGTCACAGCGTCGATTGCAAACTGTCAGGTTACGTACGAAAATGAATCTTTCTAAGGAAAATGTCTTGAAAATATTCGTGCAATAATTTTCTACAACTTTAGAAGAGGCCTGATACGGCTTCAGTGTTTTGAAGAGCTAACATCTGTGTTCAGTGATGAAGCCCCATGTCTGCGGACTGTCGAACGCTGGTATATAGAATTCCAGCGTGCGTGGACATACTAGTACTAGTGTTAGTAACTAATCTCGCGAAGGACTCCCAAAATCCGCCTTCACTGAAGATAACATCATTGCTGTGAGACAACTAATTCTCGAAGATCGTCATGTGACATATCGAGAGATAGAGGCTCTATTAGGCTTCTTAGGGACAACCATTCAGAAGATCTTGCATGAAGCGCTTGGTGTGAGAAAGCTAGTTTGCCGTTGGATACCGCATCTGCTTTCCGACGATCACAAGGCGGCCCGCGTCAGATGGTGTAAGAAAACTCTGCAAAGGTTCAACCGAGGATTGTCAAATCACGTCTACGACATCATCAGTGGTGACGAATCTTGGATTTATGCCTACGATCCTGATTCCAAACAACAATCTACAATCTGGGTCTTTCAAGATGAGCCAAAGCCGACTAAAGTTGTTCGTTCTCGAAGCACTTTAAAGAAGATGGTGGCCACGTTCGTTGGAAAAACCGGCCATGTTGCGACTATTGCACTTGAAGATCGTAGAACGGTTAACGCAGAGTGATATACCACAGTTTGTTTACCACAAGTCATCGCCGAACTTCGAAAATCTAACTCAAAGCGACGCATCGTCCTGCACCACGACAACGCAAGCTCACACAGCGCTCGTCAAACGATTGAGTGCGCAGTGGTGGCCGAATGGTAACGGCCCCGACTTACGAGTTGTAGGTCGCGGGTTCAAACCCAGCCAGGCGCATTACTTTGTGTAATTTATTTCATCACCACTGCTCTCAAAACGGTGAAGGAAAACATCGTGAGGAAACTGGCATGTCAGAATCAAACATTCGAAGACATGTGACATCCACCAACCTGCACTGGGCCTGCGTGGTGGATTACTGCCCATTCCCTCTCCTAGAGAGGAGGCCTGGGTCCCAGCAGTGGGAACATTAAAAGGCTGATTATGCTTATTATTATGCTAAGAAAAGTCTTCGTGGTCAAAGGTTCCACAGTCTGGTGAAGAAGTAGTCGTCGCTTTCAAGTCAGCCATTTTGAACACCCCCACTTTAGAGTGGAATAAATGTTATAATAACTGGTTTGAGCGAATGGAAAAGTGTATTAAGCTACGTGGTGAATACTTTGAAAAACAATAAAAAAGTACTATAAGGTTCTAGTTGTGTTTTTTCTTCAAACGACAAAACTTAAAAGGCATGCCTAGTATGTACGAGTGTGTATGTAATATTCTTTATTACCTCATATCTTCCAAACCGTTGAACGGATCTATCTAATTAAGATTTGATCTAATTATGATCTTTACATTTGTCTTGATAACCCAAGTGTTCTTAGATAGGTGACGTTAAAAAAACCTAACATATGAGACGCCACAGTTTTAGGAAAAAGAAACCTTTTTTGGATGCTGCGATAAGGGTATCAAATTAAAGGGCTCATCACATTTTTTAAATTTATTTAATTTGGACCCTCAATTAATATCTCCGGCTCAGAGTACAGTGGTGTTTACTCGTGAATTGGTGCCATAGTTAAACATATAGGTATCGATACCAGAAGTATGAATTAACATAAGGGACATTTTCATGTTTTGCGTAAAATACCCTTACATCAATCAACTTAAGGTACAATTTTAGATTTTAGGTAAAAGTCAGTTACGTTAATTCATACTTCTGGTATTGATATGTAAACCTAAATGAATGCCTTCACTTACTGACATCATCATTATCATTTAAACCGGAAGACGTCCACTGCTGGACAAAGGCCTCCCCTAAGTGTCACCACAACGAACGGTCCTGTGCGTCTCGCAACCATCGGATTCGCATGACCCTCACAAGGTCATAGGTCTACCTTGTAGGAGGCCTTTCAACACTGCGTCGTCAACACTCCAGAACCTTTCGACTCCAATGACCATTTGTTCTGCGAGCATTGTGTCCTGCCTACTGCCATTTATGTTTTCGAGCATAGCCCTTTCCATTGCCCTTTGGGTGACTTTAAGGATTCTGATGAGACCCATTGTGTGAACGACCACGTTACGGAGCCATATGTCATCACTGGCAACACGCACTGGCCATAGACTTTCATGTAACTTAATAAATAGACAAACAAAAAAGAAATAAGTACAAACAAAGCTTGTTGTTTCGTCCTTTTTCTGTGGAGGATCACCGAAATTTGAATTTGTTTTGATTTTTTTTCTAATTACTTACCCACTGTATTAAACGTATAAAAGAGCACATCGAAACTAAAACCTCCATACACAAAGCAATAATCAATTAGGGATTTTCCAACAGAACCGTCTATCATCCATAACTTGTTGCTGAGGGAACGTTCCTAGGGATTTGCCGGGACCCCGAGGATATTCTTAAATATCTAACATCACTATAACTCTGTTATGTTATTTAATTGTGTCGTAGTTGACGTATTCAATTTGTTATGGCGTTAAAGAAAGAAAGAAAGAAAGAAAAATATTTTATTTGGCACACGTACACAGATACACAATGTAGAAACAACATGTAAACATCTAAGATAAAAAAAAAAGAAAATAACTAACATTGTGTGTCTCGCGCCTGCACCAAATAGGTCCAGTTCAGTAAAAATGCCAGACAACTTCGTGGTAGTTGCCTGACGCTGGTTTTCAACTGAACCATATTTAGAGTGTACGGTAGAAAAGTTAGATTATTTATAGTTGTTAGTGTTAGGTTATTTACCTTACATACATATATACATGTTTAAATAAGTGGTGGATAACAAATAAATAAATAGATAGTTCGAATTTTTTTTCTGATTTTTTACAGGTTCAGAGCAATGTTATAGGTATTTTTTTTAATTGTTTGTTTTGAAGTCTTTAAATATAGCTAAGGTACCTTCCGGTAAGAATAGAATAGAATAGAAATACTTTTATTCGGGATAGACACAGCACAACGGTTTTAAGCACACAGTAAAAAATAACAAAAGTACAAAGTGCGCCGAGCGTGGCCGCACCGAAAGGGTAACCACCTCAGCATTTGCTGGGCGTTAGATACCAGGACCAGGCTAGGCCGAAGACGTATCGTGTTCCTCACTCGCCTCAAACAGGTGTCAGCTAATAGACGAGGACCACTAGGCCCAATGCCGGTCAGGGCAGCAGGATTTTTGGAAAGAGTTACTGCAGCCTTGGTATGCAAAAAGCGACTGATGGAACACATGTGGATTTTTTGGTAGAAGTCTGGAACTCCCTACCGTAACGGGATGTTTGAATTTTTTTCTGATTTTAGACGGCTTTTTAACTTTTTTAGGTGGGAAAATCATCTAATGACAAATCTCGCTCTTGGGCGGAGCGCGAGATAATGTCAGACTTTTACTGACTAAAAACCCACTCCTGTTCCTTCTTTGCCACGTCCCAGGGCCCCGGGTTTCACTTTCGCACTTCCCGTGGCCCGACCCTACTGGGCCCCTACAGTTGCTGACATCTCCTTGAGGCGCGCGTCGACGACTTGGGCTCCAGTGAAATGTTATACGTATTTTTTGAAATTGTATTTTCATAGGTATTTGAGGATAGCTTACCGTCCGAAGAGGACAAAGCTCGAGTCAAGGGCCCGTTATGTTCAACAAGCGCCTCTTAGATATGTCAGTAAAATGAACGAGGCACACTAGGGCCGATACTTGGTAGGGTTACGGGAATGTTCTAAAGAGTTATCTTGAACCTGGAACGCTAAGGGAACACAAGTGGGTTTGAGTCAATAAAAATCTAGAACCTATAACTCCACCCAGAACGGGAGTCATTTGATGATTTCCCTCTGAAAAAATGAGTCTTTAGTGTTTTTTTTTTTGCTGAACAGAACCTATTTGGTACAGCCGTGAGACACACAATGTGTCAGTGTTCTTTTAAATGTTGTTTCTACATTGTGTTTCCTTTCTTTCTTTAATTTTAATATTATTTTCGTTTACTGTATCTCTGCTTTTGCGGTTTTATGGAATAAAAAACGGGTAAAACCTATATATTAAGGTGTTGAAGCGTCACTTCAAGTCTACACCACAAGTCACTTTAAGTTAGCAATTTATTAGATCATAATTATGTTTTGGCTATAGGATTTTTATTAGGCGTTAAACTATGTATTGACCTCCATGATTTTGAATGTCATGACTGGCAAAATTAAACTGGAAGCTAAGATGCTGATTTTTTAATTTCCAAAATTCTTGAGAAGTTCCTTCAATTTTATACATAAAGATCTGTTCTAGGTAGAAATATTTTTCTGAACTATTTCGAAAACAAAACGGATCATGAAGCCAGCGAATGAAAATTGAAGATCCCGAAATTCATAATGTAAAACAGAATAAAAACATAAAATTCCTCGTCTGAAAAATATTGAACCTACTCGTAAAATTCGAAATAAAAACGGTGAAAATAAAACAGCGCAAAGTTTACTGAAAATTTTAAATAAAATAATATGTATAACATTCTTTTGAGTAGCGCTATGTCAGCCGAATCAAATTTTCTGATTCCAAAGTGTATCCGAGAACTATATTGGATTAAAAGCGGCCAGGCTAAAAAATAATCCGGCAGGCAACAAAAGCTATCAGGATTCGGGCCGTTTCGATAGAAATCAGTCACTCCCGATTCCCTCCGAGTAACATAACCAGCTTACCCTCAACCCTAAGGGTCCACTCCAGAATTATTAACGAATAATCACTTGGACTCAACACTCAATCCTCTACCTTATTCATACGACTTAAAGTTGAATTTTCTTCCTCACCAGTGGTATATTTAAGCAAGTTTGTCCAGTAGCGACACACTTAGATACTTACCACGTAATCTAGAGATGTGACGATATTCCGAATCAATATGTTTGAACTAGTTTAACGTTTCCAGCTAATGCTTGTAATTTGTACTTTGTAGTTTCATAGACAATGTTGAGAAGTTCGCAGCTTGATTATAACAGCCTCATGTATCTAACTTCAATGTTAAGCTATACTTGCCACACCTGTGTCATTCGGTTACCCTTTGCGTTATAAGACCACTGGTTTCCTTTTCAGAAATTACACCCCAGCCCTAGCAGGCATCGGTCCTGCTAGGCCCCTACGATTTTCTGACATCTCTTTGAGGAGCGCGTGGAACACTACGCACTGTCGACGACTTGAGCTCTGTTGGGAAAGCCGAATGACGAGCTGCCCATTGCTCGTCGTCCGCAAACCCGCGCCTACCGTGGTTGGTAGTCAGGATCGGAATCGCGGCGCCTGGGGCATGAGCGTGGTGCCAATCGCTCCCACGAGGACACTGTGGTGCTCCGCCCAAGCGCAGCAGATCTTCACCGTGTACTCCGGGTGGTTACACGATCGTGACACCCGAGCATTTCTTCTGCCTGAATCTGATGCAAGAACCTCCTGAACTGCCGAGGTTAATCCATGGGTGAGGGACATACATTGCCTACCAAGTTTCCTCCGTGGCTCAGCTGTCATTTGAACATCTTTGTCACTCGTTACGGAAGAAAGTAAGTGGCGCTACAATTGGACCCGGTAAGTGGCGCTGCAATTGGACCCGGTAAGTTGCGCTGCAATTGGACCCGGTAAGTGGCGCTGTAATTGGACCCGGTAAGTGGCGCTGTAATTGGACCCGGTAAGTGGCGCTGCAATTGGACCCGGTAAGTTGCGCTGCGATTGGACCCGGTAAGTGGCGCTGTAATTGGACCCGGTAAGTGGCGCTGCAATTGGACCCGGTAAGTTGTGCTGCAATTGGACCCGGTTAAGTGGCGCTGTAATTGGACCCGGTAAGTGGCGCTGCAATTGGACCCGGTAAGTTGCGCTGCAATTGGACCCGGTAAGAGGCGCTGTAATTGGACCCGGTAAGTGGCGCTGTAATTGGACCCGGTAAGTGGCGCTGCAATTGGACCCGGTAAGTGACGCTGCAATTGGACCCGGTAAGTGGCGCTGCAATTGGACCCGGTAAGTGGCGCTGCAATTGGACCCGGTAAGTGGCGCTACAATTGGGTTCTCAATTATTTTTTTCTAACAAAAGCCAATTTTCAGACAACGTCTATCGGAATGGCTAGTATAATATAATAAAAAGGGTATCTTAAAGAGGGTTTACTGTCTAAGACCATCGACTTATATTCTAGCGATAGACAAGCACGTTCATGGAAACTATTTGTCAAAATACTGAAAAGTTAAAACAAAAGTTCGCTGCAGCGCTTTATTGCCATTATGTCGTCTAATAAAACTATTAAAACATACAGCGCTTAGATGGCTTTTAGAGGATACTTTTTCGCGACAAAAACGTCATAAGCGCCATGAATTTCGTAGCACTTACGCGTTTCGTTCAACATTGTGTAATGACATGTTATCCATATAGATTTTTATACCGCAGAAGCGACACAGCTTTTTGCCTACAATACTTTATTACAATAACACTCTATTTCAAAATTTAACAATAGTCCTCGGTGTAAATTCAGAAAACAACGTTCTACTACTTCAATAAATAAGTCAATTCAAAATCGTGTAAAATATGAAAACCATTTATTGTCATTAACCACTCTAAAGAAAAACTATCCTGAGTGAATGAAGATCAGGACTGCGCTGCTAATATTTAGTAACAAAACAAACAAAAACGATAAAAAAAAACAAACTAAAACACAGTTCAAATAGTTTTATGTACACATCTTTTCTTTGAAAATAAACTAAATTCGTCTTATCTCGACTATTTCAGCTATCCTGAGTGAATCAAGATCAAGACTCTAAGATGGTAATATTTAGTAACAAATAACAAAACAAACAACAATGGTAAAAAACAAACTAAAACAGTTAAAATAGTTTTATGTACATATCTTTTCTTTGAAAATAAACTAAATTCATCTAATTATTTTGACTACATATGTCAGCTATCCTGAGTGAATCAAGATTAGGACTTTATGCTGGTAATTTTCAGTTACAAAACATACAACAACGGTAAAAAACTAACTAGTTAGATTTATAATCCAAAATATAATAATATATAATCCAATATATAATCTAAAATCATAATCCAAAAATTGTAAAGTTAATTACACTAATAGTATAACACTAATAGTATAGGTCTTTCATTAACTTGACCGTCCTCGGGTTGAGCGGGATTATCTTCAATAGCTCTCAGACGATGATTTCGCTCTTTGCACAATTTTCTTACTACATCTGAATACTTATATATAATTATAGCTACTGACAATAAAACGACAACCGCGTATAAGACATAAAGGGCGACAATATGACAATCCTTTTTTTGAAGCGCAAAGTTTTTCAAAATCTTTTTTTAACTTAATTTTTCGGGGCGAATCAAAAATTGATTCGGTGTCAGAAATTTGCACATGGTCTATTGATGTAGGGGAAAGCTGTAAATTGAGGGCACATTCTGAAGGATTACTACAAGGAATAGCCGATTTCTTTAAAAAACGTTTTCCAGCTTTAGTCATATAAATATCATCAGCGTGAAAGTGTGCAGAGCAGATACACGAATATTTTGTAGGAAGCCATGTGTTTTCGCTTCTATCCTCTTGAACAATTTTGATCCATTCTTCCCTTTTTGGATGACCAGAGTGAACAAACCTGAAATATAATTATAGTGTATGAAGGACAAAATCTCAATAACAGTAATACAATTTCACACATAAGACTACAAATTCAACTGAATCTAATTTATATTTGAATAGGTACTAATCTGCACGTAATATCTAGGTTGGTTAGGTTAGGGTAGAACCTAAGTGCTAACGAATGACAGAATACTTAACGACAAAACTTACCGATGAAAACTGATACCCGATGATTTGCTGACATTTCTTGCTGAGTTTTTACAGTATCGAAAAACGCACGTCGTCATAATTTCTGAAATTGACGGAATTCATTGATATTATTTAAACAAAAAAGAAAAACATTAAATAAAATATTCAAAAAAACAAACGGAATAAAATACCATGCAAAGTCTGCGTTCATTAAACCAGTTGTAGGTAAAAATCGGGTTTTTATGGGAGGGAACATCTGCATGTTTTAGTCTATGATTATAAAATAGAAAGGCTTTAAAATCAAATAATATATTTTCTAACATACTATTACGATATTAGAAGCAGAAGAAATTTTTCGAACAACCAGTAATTTTACTTACATGAGTACAGAATTATTATTTACGTCCAGATTACCTTTGATTTTAATTTATTAGCGCCGCTCTCACACTACATGAACGTCAAAACTACACTAATGTCATCAAAATCAAGGTGCATAGAAGACACTGCACCTGAGTCGGTTAAAGTGAGTGTACGGCACGCGTAATCTAGTGCGTAGTACATATATATCGATGTCTAAGACAATGTCTTGATAAACTTTTTTTATTTATCCTTGTACTAATAATCCTGTGTTTATTTTCCCACGAAAGCCTAAACTTTTTTGATAGTAGTCAGTAGTATTTTCTGTAGTTGTACAAATCCATTCAGCCGTTCTAGCGCGAATACACGTACACATAAATACACACACACTCACAATCAGTCACCTTTATAACGTTAGTGTGATAAATATCTCACGTTGTTCTTACATAAGTTACCAGCAATAATCTATTTGATTTGTAGGTATAACAAGTTTACAGCCTCTCGTCTATTAAGGAAAGCTTTTCCGCCATTTAAGTTTTACAACTTGCGTGGGAAAATCGTCAGCTGATGAACCGGCAACTTTGTTTTTGGGTAGATTTAGGGGTAGGTATGTAGTCCACCTTTATGGGGAAGGGTCAGTGAAAGTGTTCTGTGTTTTGTTATCTTTACGTTAATGAATGAATGAATGAATGAGTGAGTGAACAATCATTTACTGTTCACAAGCTTCTCTCAGAGGTTTTTTCCGTGTGTAAGTCTTGTTTACGGATGCAAAGTTGACGTTGAAACAGATAAAAAGTAACTTATATTCTTCCTTGGGGCTTAAGCTTGGTCTGTACCAAATTTCATAAAAATCTATTTTGTAGTTTAGCCGTGAAAGCGTAACAGACAGACCGAATTACTTACGCATTTATAAATATTAAGTATGGATTAAAATACCCTTTTTACTTAGTTCAGACTAATATATTTTAGATAGGTATTTACTTTTAAAAAATCTATTTCAACACACTTACTCCAAAAACCGCACTTACAACTACCGTTTGTAGGCTCGATATGTAGTGTATTTCGTACAAGTGTGGAAACTTGCAGTGACCAGGCCCAGACACAATTTATTTTATCAGATTGGTCATCGGACAGCCCGGACAACTCCCACAAGACACCGCAAAGTATTTATGAAGTTTTACGTATGCTTTTCGACTACTTATGTGTATTGAAAAATTTCATTTTATACATGTGGGCAATTGTCTATTGCAGTTTCTCGGCTTTAGGACAACATCGTCGGTGGTTTATGTGTGTATTCCACCTCGACTGCATTTTTTTCCCATTTGCATTAGTATAGCATAAATACCTTAAAATGTTCCCATCGCTGGAACTCAGGCCTCCTCTTTAGGAGAGCAGGCAGGTCTAGTGCGTGTTGGTGAATGTCACAATAAATGTCACCGATTTTTTGGTTCTAGGACATGCTGGTTTCCTCAAGATGTTTTCCTTCACTTTTTTGAGAGCAGTAGTGATGAAATAAATTACACAAATTCATTATATTCACATTCGCCTGATTGGGTTTGAAGTTTGAACACGCGACCTATAACTCGTAAGGGCCACCCAAAGGGCCACCATTGCTTTTCTATTTGCATTAAAATGTATCTAATGTTTCTGTAAAAGCTATAAATTTTATAAAAGTGGTGGCCCGGTGGTAAAGACCCTGACTTATAAATTTTATGTCGCGGATTCAAACACAGCCAGGCGTAATACTTTGTGCAATTTATTTTATCACCACTGCTCTCAAATCGGTGAAGGAAAACATCTTGAGAAAAGAATGAATACACTGTCCCAGAATCAAAAATTGTGAAATCCGTACTGGTCCTGCGTGGCCCATTTCCTCTCTTAGAGAGGAGGCTTGAGTCCTAGCAGTGGGAAAAATATAAGGCTGATAATGCTTATACACATTTTATGAATGTTATTTATAAATGCTACGTACTATGTAGGTAACTAGCTAATACCCATTTCAAGAAAGGATTAAATAGATAATCAGAATCCCAAACAAAGCACATCAAAGTTTCAAACACACCATTCCAATTTTAGTTCCAGGATCAATACCTAACCAAATAACTAAATGTACCCGAAACTTATTACATTCATCCCAGTTTTGTTGAATTTCCATAATCGTTCCTCGTTCTCTATAAACCAATAGATAATTCAGCATGCCGCCCCGATATGAGTTTCGGTAGCATCGACCCAAAACCAATTGTACTAGATGTTGTCGTTTAACTTTTTCAATTTCACAGCGAAATTGGCCAGTCCACCTCCGACCCTCACTTATTAAAAACGAAACTGCGATAATGGAATGTTTCCACTTGAAATTAAAAACTTTATTGCCCTGTAAATCATCGGTGGCTATAGGTCGCGTGTGGGCAAGATTTAGCGGCCAACAGACCCACGCCCTAAATTATCAACTCCAACACCCAAGTTGCGGAAAAGTTCGAAACAAAAGTGATTCAACCTGTTTCGTAAGATGAAAATTCTCAACATTTCTGTAAATTTTATTGGGTGGTCGAAAATTGCACGCACCGTTTTGAGCATAAACAATTTCGCAGCAAAAACAGAGTTTGTAACTGCGGGTGATAAACAAGGGTTACCTTCACCAGGGTCCTAATCGTGCAGTTTTTATTCCCAACAGAACACATCAATTAGTTGCAGATGCCACTAGCATTAGATTTTAGAAGGTGGCAAGGGTAATCCTCGCAGGTTATATAGGCGCCAGCTAGGGAACGACCGCGGATGTAAAATAAAACTGGAATCTGAATTTATTTTATCTGTATGAAATATTCCGTTGGGAGTTTCGGTTCGGAAGCGACATTCGTAGGAAATAGACGAGGCACGGTGGCTCGGTTGTAAAACTCCGTACTTTACAGGACCCGGCCGAATACGAGCAGATAGCTTAGAGGAAATATGCGACTCAAGTTATTAAGTTGCAGCGACCTTTGTCCCTGTTCAAGTGCCGTTCAAAAGATCGTCGGTCATTTCATTTTGAAAAACGACTGCTCCGATGGAATAGGCCAGCATTTTATTGAGAAGAGTAAAAATTGCTCAATGCCAAACAAGACAGACGAAATATGATTCTTAATGTAGTTTTTTTTTTGTAGGTGGGTAAATCGTCCAATGACATCTCACGCTCTTGGGCAGAGCGAGGGGGTGTGTCAGACTTTTACTGACTAAAAACCCACTCCTGTTTCTTCTTTTCCTTCGTACCAGGGCCAAATTTTCCGTTCAGAAACAAACCCTTGGCCTCAGTAGGCTTCGACCCTGCTGGGCCCCTACGGTTTGCTGACATTTCTTTGAGGCGCGCGACTTGGGCTCGGTCTGGACGGTTACCGGACGGTCGGACGGCGAGCTACCCATTGTTCACCGCGCCTACGGTGGCAGGAAATCGGGTTTGGGACCCCGGCGGCTGGGTCGTAAAGGCCGCGCCCTCGCGCGTGCAAGTCCGGCCTCCTCCTTTGCTTGCATTACTGCTTCGCAGAAGGAGGTGACCGCCTGCCACTCCTCCTTGCTTCGGACCATGGCCTGTACCAAGGCCCGGCGCGAGAGATCGTTACCGCCGATCGCCCCCACGAGGACACGGCGGTGCTCTACCCAAGTGGGGCACGCCTCTATCGTGTGCATCCCTACCCCTGTCCTCCGGGCGGTCCAAACAGTGGTGGCACCCGGGCGTTACTTCCACATGGATCCGGTGCAGGAACTTCCCGAACTCACCATGTTCGGTGAGAACCTGCGTCATGCGGAAGGTGAGGACGCGGTGAGGTCTCCTCAAAGAGGGGACTTACCACCATAATTATGGCGTGCCCAGTACTGGGTTCCGACAGTCGTTGTCGCCATTAATTACCATGAGTTCTTGCCGGAACTCTGTCCGCCATGCCGCGAATTGTTGCGGCAGTGGAGTTTCGCCCCGGCGTTGCATCTCCACGCGCAAATCCTGCAAAGGTGCAAGGACTGTTGCCTCCAGATCCCATGGTAGCAGGCCAGCAAGGAGGCTCGCCCCTTCGCGGGAAACCGCGCGGTGTCCTCGCACCATCCATATGGCCGTACGAAGAGATATGGGATTTCCAGAATGATTTTCATATTGATTCATCTGAAGTTCAAGCTTTTTTAAATTGGGAAATTATCTAATGACTTTTCTCGCTTTGGGTGGAGCTAGAGGGTGTGTCAAACTTTTATTGACTAAAATCCACAAGTGTTCCTTCAGTTGTTTTTTTGCGTTTCAGGACTGCAGTAACTCATTCAAACAATCCCCTAGCCCTAGAAGGCATCGGCTCTACTGGGCGTTGTCCATTTTGCTGACGTCTGTTTGAGCCGCGGGTGTAACACAACACGTCGTAGACTCGCGCTCGATACTTACGGGGTGGCCAGACGGCGAAATACCCATTTCACGTGTTCCGCAAGCCCGTGCTAATGATGGGTAGGGATCGGCGCTTGGGGTGTCTCACATCGCAGCGACTGGGGCATGAGGATGTCCTTTTCTTCACAGTTGTGGCCAATTCCTTCACTAGCATTACTGCTTCGCAGGAGGCAACCGCATCCGTTGTTTCCGTTCCCACGAGAATATTTGGAGGAACTCGTTGTCCAAATCTGACTCACTTACATCCACGTCTTTATTCAAATGCGTTGTCTCTTCTATTAAAGCAACGAACCAAAAGTGGCAGGTTAAAGGCGACTTATTAAAACGGTCGCTTTAAAATATGTCACGTTAGGGCGCCGGCCGCGTATAAATAATGTCTGGTGGCCGCCGGCGGGCGAGGCGAGGTGTTACTGTGGATATACGTACCGTCTTCGTTTACTTAGTGTGGATAAGCCGTACAACTTATTTCGACCCTATACTTCAAACTCAGTTTTTCTTCTTCTTTTCGTATCGGCCGTGTAATGGTCAGAAAAATATAATAGGGGTTAAAGTATGAAATTGCCGTTTTTTAAAACGGGTTGCTTTGTAGTGTTATATCCTTAAAACTCTTAATATGAAAAAAAAGGTTTTTTTTATTTGCTTTCATGGTTATAAGAACTGCGATATTACAGAAATATACAAAACACAAAGAATCCAATAAATACCTAATTTCGGAAAAATTAATAACGTATCTTTAATATAATTAAGTTTATTTAAACTTATAATTCCAAGTCAATCCAAAGATATAACACTTCAAAACAACCCGTTTTAAAAAACGGCAATTTCATACTTTAACCCCTAATATTTGAGTCCATCTCAATTTTTGTTTTCTGTCCATTATTTGACAACCTGTACAGCTCTGTTATTGACCTCGTATTAAACCTTTATCAGCTTGCGTCAGATTGGTCTGACGAGTGTTTTCGTGTCCTATTCGCCAGGGTTGTGTATTTGCGACTGGCTACTCCATTTCGTTTAGCTCTTCAATCCCCATAGGTGGCAGAAGAGCTAATGCGATGGAGTATTTGGACGTAAATGTGCAAACGTGGTGAAATAAATGGGAGAGTGGTGACACTGCACACTGAATAAGCACCTCCACACAATAGGCATCACAGACAGTCCCCTGTGCAGAGCATGTTTGGAGGGGGAGGAGACAATTGCACATGTGCTCCTGGACTGCACAGGTGTCACTGAAATACGCACACGAACCTTAGGATCCCCGAACTCCCTTATTGATGTCCTGAAAAACCTAAGAGGCCTTATCTGTTTTTGGAGAGAGGTGGGCTGGTTGGAATAAGCCCACCTAAGGTTATGGCCGCCATGGCCCACGTCCAATGGTCCATGTAGGACTAAGTGCGGAAACCAAACATAAATAGATAGATAGAATGGGAGAGTGGTTGTCGGATAAAGCCGACGTTGGCAGTTAAAAAAGTGAAGGTGGTTGTGTTGGATGGATAGCATAGCAGGGCACAGATTCGTGAGAAGCTGGGCCCTGTTGCTTGAAAAAACCTTCTATGTTAATAGAGATCACGTTCAGGGCTGGTTTAGTGATTGAGAAACCACAATTGCGGGTGAGGATGCCTTTAAGGTTGGCGTTGATAAGTGCCTTTGAAGGGTTTGAGTTATCGAGGTGAAAGGATTCGTCAGCCAGACTTTAAGTTACCGAGTGCTAAAATAAAAGTGAATACTGTGAACCAGAGGTTTTGAGTCATCGCCGCCTAAGAACACAATGGGCAACTGAAGGTACACGTGGGTTTTAGTCATGTAAAAGTTTGACACTCCCTCTACTCAGAGCGGTAGGGGTTATTTCATCATCTTCCTTTCCTGCCCTTGTCAACAACGCGGCGCAAAACGTTTTTTCTTCCATTCCGTCCTGTCATCCGTCACGCTATCACTAACTCCCTTTTCTTTCATAACACTCCTCACACAATCCATCCATCTTTTCTTTAGCCTCCCTCTCCATCTCCATCAAGCGGCAGGTTTATTTAATGAAAAAAAAATTACATCCTTTTTGGATCTGAAATAATTTTCACTTCTTCAGAAGTGACGAAGGGACATTAAACGATTTGCAATTAATAAAAGACGTTAGTTTACTTTTTCAAAGTCAAAAGGAAAATTACTCGTACAAACGCTTAAATAACTAGTTAATATTTCAGCAAAAGTGAAGGTATATTCCAGACTTAATTTAGGCACACCAAGATATTGTTTGTGGCGCCTTAATGATAGCAAGAACTTTAATGACTGACTTTAGCTCTAATTACTATAATATTGAACACGTCGGCTTTGTTAAACCGTACCTATTTTAACACCAAAACCTATATTACACCTATTGTTTTAGATTTTTTAATATTGCTCAACCCAGACCAGGACAGGTCATTGGATGATTTCCCACCTTAAAAAAAGCCCTTGCGGTATGAGTCTAGGTCATCTCGCCACCTCTTCCCAGGTCGGCCTTCCCAGGAGCGGTTAATATGCATGCGGTTGACGTGACCCGTCCAATCTCATTTTAACTTGGCAGCCATTTTTCTCGTGTCTATGATCCCCAGGTTTTAGGTGCAGCGTGGTGTTTATTAATATCTAATAATAATAAAAAAAACTAATAAAAATCATCGTTCCGTAGGTCAATATAATGCATGTAGGCACAGGATTTTCAATGCTTTTACCCCACTGTAAAAGAAAAAAAAATGCAATTGAAGGAACATAGGTGTGATTTTAGTCAGTAAAGTTCTGTGCCTGTTAGATCCAGATTTTATTAATATTGTCTAGATACTCAACAAAAATGCCGTAAACATTAATGATGCCAGACGTAAATACGAATCCGGTTAGCTAATTAAGGGTCCAGAGCATATGATTACCGTTCAGGCTTCCTTGGCCTCCATTATGGATCCTGTTTACGGCTAAGGGCGTGGAAAATTGACTTACATGGTTCGGTTGCGCAGTATCGCTTTAGGCCTCATTAACGCAGTCTCTCAGTTATATTGTAGGTTTATTGTTTGTTAGGTATTGCTTAGAGGAACATCCAGGAATATAATTATTATATTGGTGGAAAATATGAATACAAATATTATGGTAAGTTTGATATTGATGATATTCTGATTCGAGAAGTTATTTTTAGGGTTCCGTACCTCATAAGAAAAAAACGGAACCCTTATAGGGTCACTTTGTTGTCCATCCGTCTGTTTGTCTGTCTGTCTGTCTGTCTGTCAAGACCCTTTATCTCGGGAACGCGTAAAGGTATCGAGTTGAAATTAAAACCATATACTCAAGTTGGCAGTCCCTTGAAGCTGTGATAAAATCAAACTTCTAAGTTAATGACAAAAAAAGATACGGCCGTTTATGTCGCAAAAAACTTATATTTCGACACTCACCAAGGAATCAAAATTAATAGGGTACTTCCCATTGACCTAGAATCCTAAAATGTGGCATGAAGCAAGGTCTAATAGCACAAGTATAGGAAACAATCTGAAAACTGTAAATTTGTAGTTACGTCACAAAAAAACTTTTTTTTTTTTTTTTTTTTATTCTTGATAGGTTCGCGCTTGACCGCTATCTCACCTGATGGAAAGCGAAGATGCGGTCGACGATGGAGCGCGCTTACCTAGAAGTAACCTATTCACTCTTGACTTAAAGATTCCCGGGTTGTAGCCATCAGGAAAAACAGATTCCTGCAAGGAATTCCACTCCTTAGCTGTACGCACTATGAATGTGTTCCCAAAACGTTTCGTGCGTATAGGTGGGATGTCCACCATGTACCGGTGGCGCATTGCCGTACGCCTGGTGGTCCGATGATGGAACGGGCTAGGCGGAATTAGGTTATGCAATTCCGACGCACACTCCCCGAAATGCAACCGGTAGAAAACCGACAGGCTAGCAACTCGGCGTCGATGCTCAAGACTTTGAAGCCTCGACTCAACGAGTGCGTCATTGCCAATGATCCTCCTGGCTCGCCTCTCAATTGCCTCAAGTGCATCAAGCTGGTATCAGGCAGATCCGTCCCAAAGATGAGAGCAGTACTCCATACACGATCGAACTTGCGCTTGATAAAGTTTGAGCAGCTGTTCCGGCGTGAAGTACTGTCTTACCTTCGCGAGGATTCCCAGCTTTTTTGCTGCCAGTTGAGCCTTTGCTTCGATGTATGGCCCAAAGTTGAGTGTTGACGTCAGCGTAACACCAAGGAGATCAAGATGGTCGGTTATTGGCACGGTTACGCCCCGGAAAGTAGGAGCAGGGCTGAATTGGCTCCTTTTAGCGGAAAATAGACACGCCTGGGTTTTAGCAGCATTGAACTTGACCAAATTGGCATCGCCCCATTCAGAGACTGCCTCCAAGGACAAGTTCAAGCGCTCGACCATAGCCTCTCGGAGAGACTGGATCTGTGACCCACTAGCTTGCGTGCTGGATATGTAACTCTCAGCAACAGTGCTGTCGTCTGCATACCCAAAGGTACCGGGCTTAAGCAGATCATTTATGTGCAGCAAGAACAATGTTGCCGAGAGCACTGACCCCTGAGGGACCCCGGCATTAATGGCCATTTGACCGGACGAGCAACCATCGATGACCACCCGGATGGACCGGTCACTCAGGAAGTCTCACGGTCACTCTAGCATTGAAGACACTTATATTATAATCGGACGGGAAGAGACCACAGCAGGAAAATTGTTCCAGTCCATCGATGTAAGTGGTATAAACGACGAGGCAAAACGCTTAGTCCGGACCGCAGAGGTGTTTCTACGAAAAGGGTGCTTATTTGATTTTGATCTAAAGTGACAGAGCCAGGGTGACCTGTGAAATTCAAATATTCCTAAGTTGTCTTCATTTTCTAGGTGAGTGTCAAGTTCTATGTTCATTAAAATATATTTTGCGAATGGAGTGCATGATATCACCTCATGTGAGTTAAAAATACTGGCCATGTGAGATTGCGACTCGAGCACAACGGGTTCCAAACTAAACGTCCTATAGGTTTTCCTGTAATCTATAAGAACTATTTCTGTATTTCTTTTTAAATTTTAGTCTTAAATTTGTGAGATACAGATTGGAAACAGTTAATTTTCATTTGATTCCTTAAATATCTTTAAAACTGTTTATTTAAAATTATGAAGAAAAGATGCATATGAGACCTCCAAAATATTTACCCCTTTGTTTATTACTTTCGTTACAAGTCCAAGTTTGGGTCACCAAATTTTAATTCAATCTGTCCAGTAAATTTAGATAGACAAATACTGGAGTGATCCTATATGGGTTTTGTTTTTTCATTCGGATTTCGGAACCCTAAAAAGGTATAATTTCAATAATAAGGTAACATTTCATTTACTAAAAGATAATCTTAAAATAATACGACCAATGCAAACATAACCCTCACACTTCCAAATAAAAAAAAAATCAGTGAAAATAAATTCATACTCTTTCAAAAACATCAAACTGAGAATGCTTCAGACATGAAAAGTACTCATGAAACATAAATTGCGCAGTCACATTTCCATTAAAATATTTGCTTTATTATTCTAAGTGCTCGGGGAACATGTTTGTCAAACAATTTTTGACAACCTGCACACACGAAAACATGTCTATTTGAAGATGTTCAACATGTTATGTTTATTTTTAGGGTTCCGTACCCAAAAGGTAAAACGGGACCCAATTGCTATCATTCCGCAGTCCATCTGTCTGTCGCCAGGCTGTATCTTATGAATCGTAATAGCTAGAAAGTTGAAATTTTTACACATGATGTGTTTCTGTTGCCGCTATAATAAAAAATACTAAAAATAGAATAAAATATTATTTTTTTGCTACGGACGGTACGGAACCCTTCGTGAGCGAGTTCGACTCGCACTTGGCCGGTTTTTAAGATAGCTTTGAAGTTTGAAGCCGATTGTGGGCAAGACAACTTGCAAAACTTATAACGGAAGAGGGGAACGAAGTTTTTAAATGAAAATGTTCATTATAAAAAACGGAATCGTTTGGAAACGTTTTCTACCTGTACGATTGGAATTTTGACGATCGATATACACAAAAAGTACTTGCAAAACACTTTCAATAGGTATCTACTATTTACCTAATGAGATTTAAAAATAAAAACAACCTATACCTACCTGGTTGGTGTATTCATCCTCTCCTTAGCATTTTCTTAAATAGTTTCCAGTATAACCCGATTGCAACTGAATTTCCATTTTTTACATCCATAGCCCAATGACTGCGCAACACGATACCACAAAATAGATAGGTACAGAAGTCAATTTCATGTTTTTTTTCCACTTTTCATACCTACGCTTGGCGATCGCGCTAGGGTCAGCGCGTGGCGCCGAACTGTCCGAGTGCGACCGGGCGCGGTGATAAATGCCTACCTAATCTGAATTGTAAAAATATTACATGGCCACAAAATCATCTTCTCTTTCTCGGCGCGGGGCCTGTTCTGTGTTAAGTTAAAACAAACCATCAAAATACAAGCAAATATCTTACCTCTCTGAAACAACTGGTAGCCTAAAAACGTCAATCACTGTTTAATGTTGAATTTAAATAACCGTCCACTAAACAGTTTGAATAAGGATTTTTTTGTTGGTTCATTTTTCCACAAAAAAGTTCACAGACGCGTGTCTCAAACGGATAGAACTCGAGCTCGCATTGAGCTGAATTGAGCCGAGATTTGAGACTCTTATTTATTTATTTATTATTATTTATATATACTTTATTGCATACCAAGATTACAAATTTACAATCTGATATTTAATACAAAAAACATACAATTGGCAGCCTCTTCTGATTGACTTCTGTATCTTTCTATTTTGTGACGATACTCTTTTTATAGACTGATTGTCAGACTTTCTGGCGTCTGACTACCAATAACGACTGACAAAGATCTGCGAATGAAAACCAGGCCCAACGGCTTTATGTTCTTTCTGAGGCACAGGGTGTCAGGCAGGGAGTGAGGCACAGATAAAATTTAAAATAAAAAAAAAAAGTAAATATGAAATGAAAAATTCACATTAGTACTTCACATCAGCCCTATGCACTCTGACCGGTGGGCAAGAGTCTCCACAAAGTGGGTACCTGAAGATGGACGACACCGCCGAGGTCGACCTGGGAAGAGGTGGTGAGATGACCTAGATGCCTACCGCAAGGACTGGTTCGAGGTGGCTCAAGAAAAGAATACCAGGAAGAAGTTGGGGGAGGACTTTGCCCAGCACTGGGACAGTATAGGCAAATAAAAAAAAAACACGTACAGCTACAAATCCACAACCTCATGCATGAGAATGCATAGGTAGGTGCTAACTACTGGGCTATCACGACACTGATATCTGTATTTCGATCAAGCGGATTTTGATGAAGGAAGATTAAGATTTTTTGGCTTTAAGCTATTTTTTTATTTGAGGTGGGAAATCATCTAATGACTTCTTCCGCTTTAAGGTGGAGCAGGAGACTTTTACTGACAAATGGCAACTGACGGTATATAGGTGTGATTATACCACACCCAGGGCACAGCAAGGCCGAAGCCATTGCTGGTCATGGTTCTTTATCTTGATAAACTAGATTAGATTTTTTTTTCTTGCATGAAATAATCGTCGATCGTCGTTCTTTGTGGAGTGATTTTTGCTTAGTCTTTTTATTGAAATTTATTCCAGATTTGATCAGTCGCCATAAGCGTCAGATTTTTATCCCGTTGTAGATGTTGTTCGCTGATTGTGGTTTGCTGTATCAACTGGATTCAAGAAATACAGGATCAGTCAATGTGGCGACGATGCTCGGAGGAAATCAGAAATCAGAAACGTTTATTTCAAATAGACCAATTACAGGCACTTTTGAATTGTCAAAATGTCGGTCAGTCAAAAGAAAAAAGTGAAGCTAAATTGCACGTTCCAAAGCGTAGATCTCTATGGAGAAGAACGTGCAAGAAACTCCATGGACACTCTTTTAAATCATATTATGAATAACATAAATCTTGGTTACATATTTCTTGTCGCTTTTAATATGTGAGTACAATGTAGATAAGTAATAATAAAAACTAATTAAAAACATAGAAATGGAGGAAAGGAGGATGCAAATTCTGGGCCCACCCTCTACTAGTAAAAGGTACGTGTGTTACGTCGTTGGATAGGTATTTTTGAGCTAAATAAAAGTTACTATGGCACCAAGTATTTAGTAGTAATAGCTATTGGAAAGTGAGCCCAGATTTCATAGAAACCCTGGTATCATTTTTCACGCAGTAGCCACGTCTTTTAGCTGAATGTGAGCATTTTTTAGACGTAAAATAATCAAATAACTTCTTTTACTCTGGTTGGAACGAGAGGTGGTGTCAGATTTTTACTGACTAAAACCAACCTCAGTTGTATTTCCTTTCTAGCACCGGGGTAACTTTTTCGAACAATCCAGCAGCAAAAATTAACATGAATATGACATGAACAGCTAAGCCCAAACTTCTAGCTATACGGGTATGCAATTAGAGTTGGGTTTCTACCCGGTATATATCAGGTAAATACCGGGCAAATACCGAGTCAATACCGGCCAAATTGCAAAGCACTTCTTTTCCAAAAAAAAACTTTTTAAGGTTTAAGTAAAACCTGCCTATACCTGACCAAGATGTCCCTACCTATGCAGGAAATAAATTTACATGGTGGTGGTCGTCTCAATTAGGGTGCAGCACCGTGGATTTTTTTTAAGGTTTTGCCACAGTGGGGGTCTAAGCATGACAACTTTAATAGTGAGCGCAAAGTTAGCGCATAGTAATTTTGTAAATAGATTTTGAATTTTGCTTATCGATCGTCATGACTTAGGCTCTGTCTGGTGGAGGCATCGGGTACGCAATCAAACGCTTCTATGCAATTAAATTATTATATTGTATTGCTAGAAGTACTGATTTATAAAATACTAGCTGTTGCCCGCGACTTCGTCTGCGTTAAGTTTGTAAAAACGTACAATCATTCTGAGCTTGCAATTCATTCTGAAAGCAACGCAATTATTTATTGTACTTTAACATAAAACGGTTAAAAGTAAAAACGCTAATTACCTTCAGGAAACATGTTATGTACTCGTCCAGATCCAAATGTATGAATGTCAATGAATAGAAAGAGTATGTAAGGGTCGTAGCAGTTGGCATTTCTGCCTACCCCAAAAGAAAAGAAATTAGTTTATGTATGTTTCTGGTTTATGTTCTGGTGAAACAACATTGTATGATTTTAACCCCTCGCCACAGTGAGCACGTCACAATCGCAGCGGTAATGCCTGTCTTTGAAGAGTGTCTACAGAGGCGTCACGGCATCCTCTCTTTGTGCAGGACTCACCGGATGTGGGTGTTTTAGGAGGTATCTGTATCGAATTCAACGGGAAGAAACACTCGGGCATCACCATTGTGCGGATCGCCTGGAGAATACGATGGAGCATACGGTGGAAGTCGGTCCCGCTTGGTCGGAGCGCCAGCACCGCTGTGTCCTCATGGAGGCGATTGGTGGAGAAAATGTCAACCAGTAGCCTCCTTCAGTGAAGCACTACGATCGAAGAAGGTGGCTGAAACTATGAGGGATAGGATATTCTGACTCCTTAACTGTCGCTGCAAGTGATGCTCCGGGTGTTGAAAGCCGCAGGGCGATTACCAGCCATCGCAAACCGGGATTGCGGTGGTGCCGTCCGGCCGTCTGGTCAAAGCAATCCTGAATCGACGGCGCGTTGTATTCTACACCGGACTCAAAGAGATGTCAGCAAATGGATAGGGCCCTCTAGGGCCGATGTCTGCGAGATTGTTCGAAAGAGTTTCCTCCCGTAAAATTATCGCCTCAATAATTTTTTACTGAAGAGTTTAAGCCGTTAGACAGCTTTGGTAGAGGTAAATGAAGGAGCATAATCGGGACACCGACCTTCAGCTGAATAAAGTGCACTGATAGTGCAAAGCCAAAAAGCCAGTGAATCCAAAAACTACCATCATCATCATCAACTATCTTCCTCCACAACAGCACTTATGAAGAATTTGCGAGAGCATGCTTGCATTGATTGTTGCAGCTTGATCATTTTGGGCATAAAAATTACTTGTTCATTTACCTAGGATTTTTTGGTGTGTATTTAACTGACGTCCCCGTTGAATGAATTTCGGCGAAATCTTGAGCGCGTGTATCCCCGCCCAATCAAACTCGCATATTGATGGCCAAACCGAGAGGTCACTGTCACCGATTGCCTCTATGAGGACACGGCGGTTCACCCAAATGTGATAGACCTCCACCGCATGTTACACCGGCTCCTCCGGGCAATTCGCAAAATGGTAATATCAGGATACTTCCAACCGAATCCGGAACAGAAACCGCTCGAAACACCCTCAACAGTCCTGAGCTTGTGTATCCATAAAACAATTAAATTACGGTAAACAAATGTAGCAGCTGATTAGTGTTATCCCTGAGACTGGCCTCCCTCAGAGGGTTGTTCCAGTGTTGGTCACCACTCACTGCAAGGAGATAACGTCCAGATGTCGACGTAAGGCTGCCAGGAATCTGAGATACATCAGTGATCAGGAACGTAAACCACTTTCGACCCCGTTTTATATGGAGCAGAAACTGCAAACAATAAATCACGCCATTATTAGGCCGCAAGGTGCCATCCCGGAGGACATAGTGGAGCATACAGAGGTGTGTCCCGCAAGGGCGGATCACCGCCGTGTCCTCGTGGAGTCAATCGGCGTCAGTCTCCTCTCGCGCCGGGGCCTGATTTGGGCTATAGTCCAGAGCGAGGAGGAATGGTAGGCGGTCGCCTCCTTCTGCAAAGCCGCAATGCTAGCGAAGGAGGAGGCCGCACGCGTGAGGGAACGAACGTCCTAACGCCGAGCCGAGATTCCGACCCCGACGACCAGCCACGGTAGACGCAGGCTTGCAGACATCGAACAATGGGTAGCTAGCCGTCCGGCCGTCCGGTAATTAACCGAACCGAACCCAGTCGTCAACAGCACGTAGTGATCCACGCGCTCCTCAAAGAGATGTTTCAAAGCGCAACTGAAGGGCACAAGTGTGGTTTTAGTCAGTAAAAGTTTGACACGCCCTCTCGCACCAACCAGAGATGGATGATTTCCACTCTTAAAAAAAGAAAAAAAAGTACCATCATTATCATTATCATTATCATGGACATAGGCCTCCCCAAGTGTCGCCATAATGACTAGTCCTGTGTGTCTCGCATCCATCGGATTCCCGCGACCCTCACCAGGTCATCGGTCTACCTGGGGGCCTTCCAACACAAGGTGCCATGCAACCCCTTACGAAAATTTGGCCGTGTTATTTTAAAATCAATAATTAAATACATGTACTTGTTTACTTTTATCGCCTTTTTTGGTTGGTATCCCTTGAATAATCATGGTCAATTATCTTGTTACAATCATGGGAAAAAAAGCAGTAGGATTGTTAAAAATGCCTCCGTCTAACACCAGTTTAACCATAACTATTTTCCTCCAATTTTGAACAATAGAACTGTCTGCAAACGTGGGCGATGGTCACTTCTTCCGCCATTCAGAAAATTACGTAAAATACACAATGCCATCTATCAAATATGAAGTTCAACTGTCATTGTCATCATTATTTCTACTTTGAGTCTGTAGCTGGGAATCGAACTCGCGGCAAATGTCGTTCAACACGGACGTTTTGGATTATTGCTCACCCCCCATAGCAAATAGCGTGATAATTTATAGCCTAACAGATGCACTGACCTATAAGGATTATGTATGCAAAATTTGAACAGGATCTGTTCAGTAGTTTTAGCGCCAATTAATACCATCGCAAAATAATTTTACTGTTTTATTATAGATATTTCATACGTTTAGTTTTTTTTACTTCATTGACAACTTATCATCCCCAAATATCCTCTATATTTCTTCTCTTTGCCAAATATCAACACTTATACTTTTTAAAACCATAAACCTTAAAAAGTAATATTACCTTGTATACCACCTTGTTGTTGTTACCTTGTTGCATGTGACCTTATTAGACGCCACAGTATCGAGTAAATACCAGGTAAATAACGGGTAAATGCCGGAAAATTCGCAAAGTTCCTAATGGCATATTATTTACTCGGGTAAATAATCAACGCCTATATCTACATACAATATATTTTAAACTAAAAAATGACAAACCATGCAATAAGCACTGTTCATTTAGTTTTTGTAAATGGTTATTCTGTCCACATTATGAGGTGTATAATAAAGTATATAATAAATAAATAAATAAGCACAATGTAAATAATGAAAAGAAAAAAAAATGGTGAGCAGTGGTGGTCGAGTGGTAATGGCCCCGACTTACGGAGTTGTAGGTCGCAGGTTCAAACCCAGCCAGGCGCATTTCCTTGTGTAATTTATTTCGTCAGCACTGCTCTTAAAACGGTGAAGGAAAACATCGTGAGGAAACCGGCATGTCCTAGAACCAAAAATTCGAAGACATGTGACATCCACCAACCTGCACTGGGCCCGCGTGGTGGATTTCGGCCCATTCCCTCTCCTAGAGAGGAGGCCTGAGTCCCAACAGTGGGAACATTATAAGGCCGACTATGATGTAAATAAACTTAAAAAAAATACTGTTTATTGCGTCTTATCCACACTTTTCCAACGTAGTACGAGGTGACACGAGTGCTTCCAATAGCCACGCCGCGACCGCTCCAGAATTTACACCAAGCTTCCACCATTACATAAAATTCGATCCCGACCCGAATTATGAATTATATTATATAAGTTAGTCAGGAACTAACGAGAGGTATCGATAGGAAGGGTGGAACTAATATGGTGGCGGTGCTGAAATGAGGCCGAATATTGGATTAGTTTTAGTTTACATAGTTTAATCAGCGGTGTGTTAAAAATATTGATTTCAGTTATTTTGAAATGAAGATATCTATTGGAGAACCCAGGCTACCGACATAGTACGAAGAATCACCAAACTTAAGAGGCAGTGGGCAGGGTACATTGCTCGCAGAACGTTCTGGAGTGGCGACCACGTACCGGAAGACGCAGCATTGGAAGGACTCTCATAAGGCGGACCGATGACCTGTTGAGGGTCGTGGAAATCCGATGGATGTGGAAAGCACAGGACAGATCGTTATGGCGACACTTGGGAGAGGCCTATATCCATCAGAGGACGTCTTTCAGCTAAAATGATGTCGATGATGATGACGATCATTTACCCAAATTATCAAAACACTGCTACTGATGTGCTGTGCAATGTCGGAGCAGATGTCTGGGACAATAAGGCCAGGCTGAAATGGAAGTGAGCTGACCACGTCACACAAATGCACATGGACAGGTGGGCAAGGATTGTTTTTTTTTTTTTAATTAACGATAGGCTCGCCTTTGACCACCATCTCACCTGATGGTAAGCGATGATGTAGTCGACAATGGAGCACGCTTGCCTAGGGGTCTTTAAGTCAAGAATGAATAGGCTACTGTCTATTCACTGTTGACTTAAAGACCCCTAAGTTGTAGCTATCAGGAAACACAGACTCCGGCAAGGAATTCCACTCCTTGGCTGTACGCACAATAAATGTGTTCTCAAAACGCTTCATTCACTAGACACCTGAGGAAGATGGACACCGTCGTGGTCGACCGCAGCGAAGGTGGTTTATTATTTATTTATTTTCAAAGAAAGCTTACAGACTAACAACATAATTGTTTTTTTTACATAGCCAAATATTTGACGATGTAATCATGTTTGCGGGGCAACCTTGGCCAGAGAGTGCCCTAGGCAGAGAGGTCTTTGCCCAGCAGTGGGACACAAAATAGGCTAATAAATAAAATATAAACATTAGCTTCTGGAGGCTCTACCCGTACAAGAGTTAAAAATTATCCCGAATAAAAATGCTCCTGGGATAAAAAGTGTGGCCAAGCCTTTCGTCTAAATCCATTCAGTTGTTTGTGGATGATTAAGTAACAAAACAGATAACAAATACACATATACATATAAAATATTAAAAACCTGACCCTTTCAAAAATCTTCATTTATTTTTAATTTATTATAATGTAAAGACAGTAGAGACACATCTCATTGAAAAAGTATTCTGTCAGCCATTTCTTTGGTCTGAGGTCACATAAAAGTTGGATGGATTGTATGAGGAATGATATGAAAAAAATGTAAGTAAGCAGGGGACAGAACAAAAAAAGAAAATATTTTACGATGATACCGCGTAACATGGGACAACGGTAGAAGGTGTATAATGAGTATAATCAGGCTTACCTTATACCTTATTTTCCCACTGCTGGGACTTAGGCCTCCTCTCTATGTGAGGGAATGAGCCGTAATCTACGTGGGCCCATTGCGGTTTGGTGGATGTCAAATGTCTTTGAATTTTTGTTTCTAGGACTTGCCGGTTTCCTTATAGTATTTTCCTTCACTGTTTTGAGAGTGACGAATTAAATGACACAAAGTAAAGCGCCTGGCTGGGTTTGAACCCGCAAAGTAACGCGGGTTCGTGGCCCACTGCTGTTGCTGCACGGCAGGAAGATAATGATGGAAACACAGTTACAAAGAGTGCGTCTTCAACGAACCTCTGAACCATCGCAGCGTCTCAAAAACTGTAAAAAATAATTTTCTATTAAAATATGTAGTTAGCTCAAACTTTGCAATCAGATAATTTAAAAAAAAAAAACCGTGAATGCAGCGTGCAAAATTTCTCACAAATAAATAATGTGAATGAATTCTAGCAGATGGAGTTCTGTAGTGGTAGACAGATAGGTACAGTCAGAGATAAAAAGTTTAATGTTGTTTGTAGTACAGTCGTGGGCAGTAATGTGCACCGGACTGAAAAACGAGCCGAGTCACTTGCGTTCTAGCAGCTCAGGAGTGTTGTAGGGTTGGCAGATGGAGGGATAATCAATGGAAAAGCTTGTATGTGGATAAACTAAGCTGTTTATTTAAACTTCATGTACAGAAGTGGTACATAGGTGGACTTAATGCAACATAGCATTCTCTACGAGTCAACCTTTGGCTTGAAATAGACAACACTGTGGTAGGTGTGCACAATAAATAAATACTAGACATTTAAAAATAATGAGTGATACTAGGTGCTTATAATAATAAAATACATGCATGTGCTAAAATAATAAACTAATAAATACTATTATAAATATTAAATCATTATAATTAAGCAAATCATTAAATTAATCTTATGCGTTTTATCATGTTTTACTTTAATATTGTGATTGCTCCTAAGTGTTACAATAATTAATGCATCTATAATTTTCAAAATGTTGACAATTGTAATAAATGAATAAATACTTATTTTCCCAAAGCTAAAGCAAATCTTGGAAGTTTTATTTTTTGAGGTTTTTTTTTCGTTTGGTAAAATCATCTTATGACATCCCTCGCTCTTGGGTGGACGGGAGGGCGTGTCAAACTTTTTCTGACTAAAAACCCACGTTCATGTTCTGTCTTTAATATTTTTCCGGGGCCCCCCAAAGAGATCCCCCTTTTGCATCACTCATGGCCCCAGTAGGCTTCGCCCCTGCTGAGCCCTTACGATTTGTTGACATCTCCTTGAGGCGCGCGTGGAACACTACGCGCCGTCGACAACTTGTACTCGGTCCGGATGGTGAGATACTAACAAATGACTTCTAGTTAATACCACGTGACACTGAATCTAAAACACGTTATTCTACTAATTTATAGTAGCATAATTTGTGTCCCATAGCTGAACAAAGGCCTTTCCTTTCTCCTTGTAAACCTCTCTGACTTGCGCGATTACTGACTAAGTTTGACCCTCAAATGTGATTAGATTATTACACCACCTTCTATAACATATTATTTAAAAAATAAAAGAGATTTACGGGAACACTAATACTAGGTAACCCTAAATATCTACCTTAAGTGCACAACAGCGGGTCGTATCTCCACGGCAATGCACTGGACTTCACCAACGGAAAAAGAATATGCAACACCTCACAAAACACAGGAAAACAGCCCATATTCAGTTTTCAATAGAGTCTATATTTCAATTATGTCCATTGGCAAGGTAAGCAATGTTACCGGAAAGTGGCAGTTTCCGTGCCACGTAAGCAAAAATGAATCTTGAAAGCCAGACGAATGAACGACAAAGGGCTTAATTTCCTGTGCACAATAAATAGCTATAGGTATGCGGCCCCTAGAGGAGCGGTAAAGAAAATGATTACTATGATGTAAATAGAATGAAAAAAGTAAAATTCAAAGATCTGTGCAATTTTCGGGCGATAACTGCAGGAAGTTTAAAATACTACTACATACTACATACATACATACATACTTAAACACTACATACTACATACTAGTATATTTGGTTTTAAAAAGGAAACGGTAGAGTACCCATGCCTACATAATAATGACTGCTTCTGCTGATGTGGACCCCTAAAATATTGTATATAAATGTATCTATTAACTGCTCTACATTTGTTGTAATAAATACTTTTTTTTTCTAACACATTGCTTTTGCAATATTTTTTACAGACCCCAACCACCATAAATTCGTTAGTAATTTATTTTGTTAATGTCTCATTTATTAATAGTTGTGTAGCGACATCTATGGCGTCACATAAGAACTAATCCTGCATCGCGCAATCAAAGTTCTCCGCTTGATTTGAATATATACGACAGCCGAAATCATCTATCGGGCAGCTGCCCACCAGACATAACACCCGTCTGGTCGGAGGATCCTCCATTTTCAACGGAGGTTTGCGGGACTTTACTCTCTGTTCCGCTTACCTCCAAAGTTGTATTTATTTATTTATTTTTCTTGCTTTTTTATATATACACTTTTTTATAATGTGAATGTGAGAACACTGTAGGGTCCGCGATTTCTTAGATTATTTTCTATTACGACTGACTTTTTATTAGGATTATTTTTTTGTTCTTTTGAGTATTGACTGGTCTACACTGTCCTTACATAATACGAGCATACATACATACATATTCAGCCTTTTAATGTTCGCACTGTTGGGACTCAGGCCTCCTCACTAGGAGAGGGAATGGGCCGTAATCCACCACGCGGGCCCAGTGCGGGTTGGTGGATGTCACATGTCTTCGAATTTTTGGTTCTAGGACATGTCGGTTTCCTCACGATGTTTTCCTTCACCGTTTTGAGAGCAGTGGTGATGAAATAAATTACACAAAGTAATGCGCCTGGCTGGGTTTGAACCCGCGACCAACAATTCGTAAGTCGGGGCCGTTACCACTCGGCCACCACTGCTCAATACGAGCATTTACTAATAATGTAATATGGAAATATTGTAAGAACAACAATTTTGTTTTTAGAAAGAGTAACCATGGAGTTTCTCGCCGGCTCTTCTCCATAGGAAACGACCAATTTGGAACCGTGCACTATCTTCTGAAATTTTATAAGTACTCATGTAGTATGTGAAATAAAAACATTTTGAATTTTGAAGTTTTTGAATTTTGAATATAAAACAAAGTTGCTTGCTTGCTGTTTATCCGCTACATCCTCCTAAAACATGTTACTGATCTTGATACGGTTTTCAGCAATAGCAAGAGGAACAAATAAGGTTTATTGTTGTGTATATGGCGTGGGTATCTTAGAATTGATCACTTCATGATATGACCGACAATTTCATGAACAGGTGGCATTCCATGATATAGCCACTAACAAACGACTATAAGAACGTGAAGCACGAAGATGATTTTCACCAACACATGCAGATTTTTTTTTTGTACTTAATATTATGGAATATATATTTTTTCTCTTTCTCTGTTAGCTTCTCACGGTTTTTGTTTTTATTTAACCAGTTGACATTAGCTGTTTAGAAAGTGTTCAGTTTTTATTCAGTTATTAACTGAACTGTACAGTAACTGAATTAAGTCAGCCTTTTCGGTACTCTTTGCCGAGGTAGTCAATAGTACAATAAAATTCTCAGATTCATTTCACCAAGATCGGGCCTCTTTCAATAATTCCACATGTCGTAAAGTTATATATCGTGTGTTACTTAAACGTACACTTGAAATACAGAACTCACCACAATATCTACTAGAAACCATTATGTGAATAAGTAATACAGTCAGAACTTAATTATTAATCAGTCCCCTTGCTTTCCGCTGTCTTCAAAGCCTCACTTTAAGTGATACCAGCTGTTAATTGAAGCAGACTGAGGTGCGGATTATGTTCAGTTTTTATCCCCTTTGCAGCAGTTCCAGCATAATTACTGCTAGCAGAACCACTATCAAGCCCAAAGGCCACTGTCTCAAAGTAACTCGTTGAAATTCCATCGCAGTTATTCAAATTTTAAAGCGAATCTTGCATTTTTATGAAAATAATATAGTTTCAGAGTTTACTGTTAAAATATCTTGGGACTTTATGCTCTATTCACAGCTCGTTTTAGTTAAATGTGGGGAAAGAAATAGCTTTATAATACTAAAAGAATATCCTTTACGATTTGAATGCATATAGCGAGTTTATCTTGATATTTGTGAGATGTTTTTTGTTATGCCAACGGTTGTTGGTTTGGATTTTTTGTTTCTAAGTTGTGGTTTAATGACGTGGGACAATTAAAATTAAATTAAAATAAAGCTAACTTCGTAAAGCGTAATAGTAGAAAATATAATTATCGATTCTTTTTAGGGCCTGTGCACACTACGTTTTTTAAACGCACCGTTGCGCGTTGATGCGCTTTTTAGAAACGTGCGTCGTCGGCGCGCTTTTATGCTATTAAAGGTCTACAGGCTGCGTCTGTATCGCTTTAAACACGCGTCAACGGCGCGTTTAAAAAACGTGGTGTGCACAAGCCCTTAGGAAGAACACCGTATGTAACGGTTTGCGTTTTTTGCAAGAACGGGTTTTTGGGACCGCAGACTTAAGTATATGGTTTTAATTTCAACTCGATACCTCCACGCGTTCCCGAGATAAAGGGTTTTGACAGACAGACAGACGGACAACAAAGTGATCTTATAAGGGTTCCGTTTTTTTCCTTTTGAGTTACGGAACCCTAAAAAATAAATAAAATAAATGAATATAGAAAAAAAAAGACCTGTGCGAGGCCAAAAAGGCTCCTATCTCTACGATATCTATACAAAAAGTAAAAATATCGCAACGCTATTTTAATAGGGCCTGGTAATGCCATGGACTCCCTCATGGAACACAGATATCGTATCACAGTGTGTGTGTGTTCGAATTCCTCCGATACTGCTTGACCGATTTTTATGACATTTTTGTATTTTGGTAGGTCGTAGGCTGGTTCCCCTAGGTGATATGGGTGGCCCTCTCCAGAAATAATGTAGATATATGGCAAAACAGCGTTTGCTGGCTTATTTTATTTTTTCGGTGGTAATAATAATAAACAAATAATAATAAACGTTTATTAAAGATAACTTATATCTTTCATCTTATGACATCCTCCACTCTTAGATGGAGCGGGAGATAGTGTCAGACTCTTACTGACTAAAAACCCACTCCTGTTCCTTCGTTGCTTTTCATACCAGGGTCCCAGTAGGCTTCAACCCTGCTGGGCCCCTACAGTTGCTGACATCTCCTTGAGGCGCGCGTGGAACAGTACGCGCCGTCGACGGCTTGGGCTCGGTCCGGACGGTTACCGGACGGTCAGACGGCGAGCTACCCATTACTCACCGTCCGCAAGCCCGCGCCTACGTTCACCGGAGCGTTTGCTGGGTCTGTAATCACACTAATATTATAAAGGCAAAAGTTTTTCAGTGTGTGTGTATGTTCGTTACTACTTCACGCTGGAATGGCTGAACGGATTTTGATGAAACTTAATACACTGGTAGACTATGTCCTGGAATAGCACAGGATATTTTTTTTTCCGGAAATATGTTCCCTTGCGACAATTTTATATTGGTATCAGCTAAACCATAATATTTGCCTTTACGATAATAAGTAATGAAGTACTCCATAGTTCCAATATCTACACTTCCAAGCGGTGAGCAAGACAAGACCACAGTGTACGATGTCTATGCAGGCATAATGTTGATTAAGTGCACAGACTTAATTGACAGAGTCCACAACGAGGTCAGCCAATCAACTGCCGTCCAGACGAGACAGATTGTTAACCTAGCTTCATTGACGTATGGCAAACTTGCAATAATCATGCTGGTACTTTGAAGTAGGGATACCTATCCCTAGCGATAATTAGGTATACCTATAGTTTCTTAAGGCTACTAATCACTCCCAGATCCATTTTTGGTCAAAAATTTTGTCCTCTTATTAATCTTACAACTCGTCGGGGCCGTTACCACTCGGCCACCACTGTGCGCGCGTGTTGTAGGTCGCGGGTTCAAACCCAGCCAGGCGCATTACTTTGTGTAATTTATTTCATCACCACTGCTCTCAAAACGGTCAAGGAAAACATAGTGAGGAAACCGGCATGTCCTAGAACCAAAAATTCGACGACATCTGACATTCATCAATCCGCACTGGGCCCGCGTGGTGGATTACGGCCTATTCCATCTCCTAGAGAGAGGAGGCCTGAGTCCCAGCAGTGGGAACATTAGAAGGCTGATTATGCTTATGCTTATTAATCCAGTCTTATCCATCCAATAGCTGGTCTGTTGGTCTAGTGGTTAGTGGCCCTGACTGCTAGGCCGGAGGTTGTGGGTTCGATTCCCATCCAGGATAAATGTTTGTGTGATGAGCAGGATCATTTGTTCTGAGTCTGAGTGTAATTTATCTAAATTATCTAAGTATTTAGAAATATGTAAGTATGTTTATCAGTGTCTAGTACTCATATCACAAGCTCTGCTTAGTTCGAGACTAGATGGCGTTGTGTGAAACTTGTGGAATAAAAAAATGACTTGTACTTAGTCCTTGGTAGACCATTGTGCGTGTTAATATTATTCATCATCGACTGACTTCTCCCGCATTCGGGCGGAGCGAGAAGACGTGCCAGACTTTGACTAAAACCACACCTGTGTCACAGTATAGATATGGAACAGTACGGAAACTACGCACAAATGTTCGAAACGGGACACTCACGCAAACATACGCATTGACGAGACTCCTAAGTGTTTCTTGCTACTGACAGCACCGCGAGAAACGCTTAGGAGTCTCGTCGATGCGTATGTTTGTGTGAGTGTGCCTTTTCGAACATTTGTACGTAGTTTCCGTACTGCCCCCCTAGCCAAGTTGCAAACGATAAACGTGAACGCTTAGTAATCTCCAATAGATTTTCAACTTTATACCTAAGAGCATAAAGTTGAAAAATCTATTAAAGACTACTGAGCGTTAGCGACTGGAACGAGCGAAAACACTAGGTAATCTTCAATAGATTTTCAACTTTATATCCAATAACATAAAGTTGAAAATCTATTAAAGACTACTGAGAGTTTACGTCTATCGTTTGTGACTTGGCTAGGGGGGCTGTTCCATATTTATACTGTGCCTGTGTCCCTTCTTTGCCTTGCGTTCCAGGACCTCAGGTTTCCCTTTCGGAAGCTAACCCATTGCCCCAGTAGGCTTCGGCCCTGCTTGGCCCCTACAATTTTGCTGATATCTCTGTGAGGCGCTTGTGGAACACTACGCACCGTCGACGTCTCAGGCTCGTTCCGTACGGTTACAGGACGGCGAGCTACACTTGTTAAACCATAAAATCAAACGATTTGATAAATTATATCATTTAGGACCATATTTTGGGACGAGAATGTGTTTTTTTTTTTAAGGTGGTCATCAACGACTTCTCTCACTCTAGGGTGGAGCGAGAGGGCGTGTCAGAATTTTACTGTCCAAAACCCACAAATTTCTTTCAGTTGCCCTTTATGTTCTAGTACCATAGGTTCCCTTTCAAAAATAACCCGTGTGCCTAGCAGGCATCGGCCCTGCTGGGCCCCTACGGTTTTGCTCAAATCTCTTTGAATTGCACATGGAATATTACGTGCCTTCGAGGACCCGAACAAGTACCTATGTACTGTGTGACATCGCCAAAAAACTAGATGCAAATATTTTAATACATATGTAAGCTTTGCATCTCGTTTTAAGTGAATTGTAAAGTTCTTATGGGAAAAAAAAATCTTTAAACCTAAAGTTGTCAAAAAACAAAAGGTTCGTTTTGACATTTGTAATTTGACTACCTAGCAGCTTGTCCGGTGTAGTGTAGCTACTACTAAAATAGCTATAAAATGGCTACTACTACCCCGGACACATAATTATTATTTTATTGTTTCTTTCAACTTCTTTCCAAGTTACATTCTAGGGTTTTTCTCAAATGTCAAAACAGGCCTTTTATTTTTTAACGAGTTTAAGTTACGTACATACTCGTATGTGTGATTTGATGTCGCAAATCGACTCCAAGTCACATTGTACGTATTCGTGAGGCCTTAAAAGGTTCATGATAAAAAAGTTAAAGACAAACTGAGCCCACGTATGCCACGTATGCTACGCATTATGACATCTAGACTCTTAAATGGCTTGAAAACAGATGACCTAGAAATAATACTGGTACTATAAGCAAAGCTCAAATCAAATCATCTTTATTGTGGATCATAGGTAATTGTATACAGATGGTGTTAATTAAATATTCTACGAACGGCTATGTCCCACCCTTAGGGCATACAATACAATGTACATGCATGTCAACAATAATAAAATATATTACATTGTTGGAGTTACAAATTTCAATAAACACACAGTTTATAAATTAAGCAAAGCAGATTATATTTTAATAGTGATTTGTCGGCTAAGAAGTCTTTCATAGAGTAATAGCATTTGTTGCAAGCTCCCACGTTAGTCATTTGTTGTAAACTCAAAAGTCTAGATGTCATAATGCGTAGCATACGTGGCATACGTGGGCTCCGTTTGTCTTTAGCTTAACCCATACTATCAAACAAAAGAACTAATAAACGTCAAACTCAATAAAATAGGTATTGTATCTACAAACCGTCCCGGTACCGAAGCATCTCCTAGCCCACTTGTACCGAAAGTAATTAGAGCCACAGCGTGTAGTCTTTAATCTTTTAAGGCAGCATGCACTTACGTCGCAAATTAAAACTAACGGCTCCTTGTGCGCAGTATTTTTCTTTTCACTTGCTCTTGCTATTATGTACGAAGAGTGTTGGTTTTGTTCTTCATTTCTATAGAAAAATAAATCTATATTGAGTTTTTACTAGCTAACCCAAAGACCAGACGTTGTTTATTTATTTTTTTCGCTTTTATATATATAGATTACTAGCTTCTGCCAGCGGTTTCACCCCCGTAAAAGTAGGTTTCTCCTTAAAAACTTCCAACCCCCGTTTTACCCCCTTATGGGTGGAGTTTTGTAAAATCCGTTCTTAGCGGATGTCTACACCCTATAAAGAACCTACCTGTCAAATTTTAAGTTTGTAGGTGTTACAGTTTCTGAGATTTTGTGATTAATCAGTGAGTGGTATTTCGCTTTTATATATATTGAAGATAAAGAAAATAAAACGGGACAACTATAGGTATAAAAGTCTTTGATTAATACAGTTTGACTTGATGAGTTAGCACTGGATTATCGTTGCCATTGACACCTAGCCCGAATATCTGATAGTTAGAAACAGTTTGAATGTAATGACAAAAATGTTTTTTTTTTTATGAAAAAATGTGCTATATATGTGTATATTGCAATTTTTCAATTTTTTTTCATACACATTTTTATTTTTTAGGTGGGAAAATCATCTAATGACAAATCCCGCTCTTGGGTGGAGCGAGAGATAGAGTTAGACTTTTACTGACTAAAAACCCACTCCTGTTCCTTCGTTGCCTTCGTCCCAGGGCCCCGGGTTTCGTTTTCACACTATCCATGGCCCCAGTAGGCTTCGACCCTGCTGGGCCCCTACGATTTGCTGACATCTCCCTGAGGCGCGCGTGGAACAATACACGCCATCGACGACTTGGGCTTGATCCGGACGGTTACCGGACGGTCGGATGGCGGGCTACCCATTGCTCGCCGTCAGCAAGCCCTTCTTCATGCACATGAAACCTTAGCAAATAGGTTAAAAAAAAGATTCATGAAAAGACCAGTCACTCTCGAGTTTTACGCAGCATTTAGCATTCAGTCATACATTTTCATTTATATTGATAAAGCTGTTTCTTAGTGTGCCATACGAAAAAGGTTATCGCCTGCCGAAGCTTTTAGATGTAGTATTCAGTAAACGTTTCCACCTAAGTATTACACAGACCTATAAAAGAATAAGTTGGGTTTTTCCTTCATGATTTTTCTCCAAAAATATTTACACGAATCGCATATCAAAATTACTACAGGGAACGCAAAAGACAACTGCAGAAACAGGTGTGGTTTTAGTCAGTAAAAGTCTGACACGCCCTATCGCTTCACCCGGGAGAAGTCATTAAGTACATGATTTCCCACCCTAAAAAAAAGGTCTATATGGTACCATTTTTTTGGAAAATCATCTAATGACAAATCCCGCCCTTAGGCAGAGCGGGAAATAGTGTCAGACTTTTACTGACTAAAAACCCACTCTTGTTTCTTCCTTGCCTTCGTCCCAGGGGTTTCAGTTTCACACTACCCGTGGCCCCAGTAGGCTTCGACCCTTCTGGGCCCCTATGATTTGCTGACATCTCCCAGAGGCGCGCGTGGAACAGTACGCGCCGTAGACAACTTGGGCTCGGTCCGGACGGCTACCGGAGGGTCGGACGGCGAGCCACATTTCAAAAACATACACATTACACAATATTACCAAAAACTAGAGACAAAGCGGCTTAACCAAGCTTTCAAAATCATGCACGATTATCGCAATGACAAAGCACAAACTCATACACTAAATAAACTAATTATCCAAAAGTAGCTATCAATTAGATACTAATTGAAGTACCTCAAAGCAATTTGACGGCCTTTGCTGCGGTCACGTGATATCGAAGCCTAGGTCTGACGTCATTGCGCTGTCCACAGCCTGTCACATAGAGCATGGAACACCACGCTGGCAACGGATAGAGACGCCATTGTGGACGCGTTATTGCGCTAAACACATGTTTTCAATTCTATATTTACCTTTTTAGGGTTCCGTACTTCAAAAGGAAAAACGGAACCCTTATAGGATCACTTTGTTGTCCGTCTGTCTGTCTGTCTGTCAAGACACTTTATCTCAAGAATGCGTGGAGGTATCGAGTTGAAATTAAAACTATATAATGAAATCTGCGGTCCCTTGCAGCTGTGAAAAAATCAAACTTCTAAGTTAACGAAAAAAAAGATACGGCCGTTTATGTCGCAAAAAACGTGTATTTTGACACTCTCAAGAGAATTAAAATTCACAGGGTACTTCCCGTTGACCTAGAATCCTGAAATTTGGCATGAAGCAAGGTCTCATAACACAAGTATAGGGAAAAATCTTAAAACGTAGTTAAGTCACATTTTTTTTGCTATTCAATAAAATCTTCGTAACTCAATTCGGGAATTGAATTGTTTTCATAGGTAAGTTTGTACGGAACCCTCAGTGCGCGAGTCCGACTCGCACTTGCCCAGTTTTTTTGTGTATATAATCAAACGATTTCTCGTTGTTTAAACCTCTTAGTATGGAAACCATACCCATGGCGGACACAAACGAAATAATAGCAGAGTGTAAATATAAGGCTCTGATCTACTATTGCATTAGTCACATTATTGTGAGCCACGGGAATCTCAAAAAATTCAAGTGTTATAAACTGATATCGAGAATATGATTAAATTGCTAATTCATTAAATATTTTTTATTCATTTTGATCCAAATCAAGCATAAAATCATTTAAAAAGGCAGCCGATGCGTCTGTTGCTTAATGATGTCTGGCCCAAGACAGAATAGATAATATGGTTCTTCTCTGGATATATGATTTAAACCCAGGTAACATGGAACAAAATCTTCAGTTAAGCATTCTCACGCTATTTTTAACTTCTTCTCTAATGTTCTTCGAGATATTTGGAATTTCGTTGCTAAGTGCTCATCAGATTTACCAGTTCTTACTTTAGTCAAATAAATTGCTAAAGTGGTAGCAGGACGATCAGACCTGTTACGAAGAGACAGCGTTTGTTCTAACTTTTGTTTAAATTTGTCATAAACTGATTTTTAGTTAAAGCTGTCTAAAAATAGAAGTGGTTGTTTCAATATTTTCAAAATCCATTTCAGACCAGCTTTCTAATCCCCATTTATACAAATTGATTATCTCCAGTACATGAACATTATTAAAGCTTTCATGTGTTGTCGGAGCATTCACAAGTTCTTCCCAATCATTTTAAACTAAAAGAAGGTGGCAAACTCGAGCAAGTTCCGGTATACACAAATTGTGATTGTACAACAGATAGAACTTGGAGTAGGTTGGCACACACCTCTGCAGTTTAGAAATATACAGCGTCTCGCTGTATTTGATACACCTCTATCCAGTACCTAACAGTAATAAAACCAGGACCTTGTTGATCCCGGACTTCTATTTATTGGACCGCCTCCGCCTCCCCAACTTCTTCTTGATTTGCGCCTTCTTGTATTGGCTGGGGTGGCACATTATCTAATTGCTGGTTTTGCAATGCTCGATCTTATTTCTGACAGCAAAGGTGGCATAGAGATCTTGTACCGATGAAATCTAAAACAAGATAAAACATTCTGTATATATATATAACACCAAACATCAAACATCGAGATTATTTTAGAGTAGTTTTGAAAAATCATCTTTTATTTCACTGTTTTCCTTAATTGATGTCCTATAAGCATAAACAATAAGTTCTCACAACATCTCTAAGGTTAACAATATATCGGTCGACAAAGACTCGCTTCTTACGCCTGTCTTCTTAGTAAATAGATAGATATACGGTGTACTAACAAAGTACTTACCTCGCGTGGTATGATTTCTTACGAGTATAATAACAACACTACGAGATCCCGGTACCTTTTGAGAAACACTGCATTAAGAGTATTTTCTTCGACGTAACACAGACCGGTTGCTCGACACACTACTGTTTTGTCTTTCCATATCAACGAAAATACAAATAACCAAATAACCAGAGTTTCATGGACTCTGGTTATTTGATTTTAGATTGGATACACTCTAGTCGATAAAACAATAGACAAAAAAAAACTACATTTAGATCGCGAAACAAGGTCTAACAGTGCCCACCGAGCTGGCTCTTTACTCTGTGGCCTGTAACGTCATGTCATGTTTAATCAATTTCCGCCAGAGGGCGCTGCGCGGTGGCGTATTTCCCTAACCGTACGCTATGGCTATCAAAACGCGGTTGATAAGTGCAGATGTGCGTTGTTGGGTCATGTCAGGGTAATTAACTGTTGTTGCTTGCTTCAACCGTATTTAGAGTTTTTGATTTGTCTAGTTAGTGTTTGTCGTATTTTATGAACGGATATCTAGATCTCTCTAGACGAATGGATAAAGTGAGAAATGAGTTCTATATTAGAGTAAGTTTGAAAGTGGCGCCAGGGACTGAAAAGTTGAAGGGGAATCGTTTGTCTTGGTATTGTCATGTGAAGAGGAGGGATGAAACGCATGTTACTAAAAGAGTTACGAGTATGCATGTGGAGGAATGGCAATGGAGAGGGGAGCCAAAGAAAAGATGGATGGATTGTGTGAGGAGTGATATGAAAGAAAGATGATAAAACTTAGATTTAGATCACTTTGACTTATTTTGTTTTTATTTCTAGGACCGTATGAACGGACTGGTTTCACGTTCATTGAATAAAATTGAATGAAATTCTTTCGGTAATATTTTATTTGCCCAAATATAATTAAACTGGCTTGCAACACAAACACTAGATAATATGGTGAAAACACTACCGAAAAGCCGATTGTGCATTAAATCAAATAAAAGTTTTGTTTTTCTGTATATGTAGTAAAATAAATAAAACAATTAGATACAATTGAAAAACAAAATTGTTTATTATTAACTTAAATTAAAATCGTACTCTCAACAAAAGTCTTAAAAAATAAAATAAATTAATATCGTTCATAATTAATTATAATTAAGTTATATTATCGATCACAAGATACTGTGTTTCCAAAATATCTATTGAAAAATGTGTAATAACATCATAATCACGTAAGAGCTGTATGAAAAACAGTAAGAAAATGTATGTCGAGTTGGATTCCCTAAGAGGTGAATTTTGAAAAATCCTTTCTGATTCTGAAGCTCTGTGCAAAATTGAGTGACTTAAGACTTTGCCATTTATATAACATCAGTTTTAATATATATGAAACCTGAAACACGTGTCCAGTATCTTTATGTAAATAATCTATGTACAAAATTTCAAAACTGTATCATGAAAAATCACTAAGTTATAAGCTTGTTATTTTACCTGGTTGTCCGCACAAATACATAGGCACCGGGACATCCAGGTGACTGAGGGGTAGTTTTGCTCTCGCATCCAGCTGTGCGCTCACAACTAATGCCCGCTATGACCTGCCGCGAACTGAGTTGCATTTAGCATCGGTGATGTCCAGCTTGTGACTTTTTAGATATTTTTGGGAAAAAATATAACATGGTGTAAAAATTATTGGAATCGATTCAGTTACTGATTCTAAAAAAACTATATTCAGGTTTCGCATGTACTAAAAATTACGTTGTATAAAAAAAACTTAATTGACGCTTACGATGTTCTTCCTGAAAAGGCTCAATATATATGGCAAGTTTTTCGAGCGTAATAGTAATAGCATGATCATTCTATACTTAATGTTCCCACTGCTGGGACACAGTTCTCCCTTTTGTGGCAGGGAATGGGCTTTTAACCTACCATGCGGGCCCAGTGCGGATTGACTAGACGGTTGTAAACTAGCGTTCCAACCAAGGTGACCTTGGTTTATGAATTTGGTTTGTGTTCACCCTTTCACGTCATTCCTTGATAAACTAAAATAAAATAAAATAAACTACTCATATATTCGCGGACAACGCAATGTCCACTCGTTGACTACTTGACGTTTACTGGTTGACACGCGGCATCCAACCGTGGACCACCAGTCGACAACGAGTGGACACCTTTCCTTTTTTTTTGGCATTACTCAATGTACTATTTGTTTAATTTTAAGGTGTTTTGTTTCTTCTTTTTGTAATGCTATTGGCAAGACAATTTCCTTTCTTTTTTTTTCTTTCTTTCTTTCCACTCCACACCATGAGGGTGTGGAGTGGAAAGAATACACAGTACACATCATACGTTTCTTTTATTTATCTTACGAAACTAATCTCTACCAGCGGTTTCGTTCGCGTGAAAGTCGGTTTCTCCATACAAACTTTGGACCCCCGTTTCATCTCCTTAGGGGGTGAATTTTGGAAAATTCGTTCTTAGCAGATGTCTACACCCTATAAGGAACCTACCTGCCAAATTTTAAGTTTGTAGGTGTTATAGTTGTTAGTTGTATTTCGCTTTTTTATATATAGGGTGACTGGCAATTAGTGTACGATACTTAAACACGTGATTGTTTTGCGAAAAAAATATCAGCTGTTCAGTACATTAGGCAAACATAAATTTACTGAACAGCTGATTTTTTTTCGCGATTTCAGGTTTGTTCCCATATTAAAAGTTGTTGGTTATCATGAGCACAATCACGTGTTTAAGTATCGTACACTAATTACCAGTCACCCTATATAGATAACGTTGCCCAGCAGTGGAACAAAGTAGGTTAAAGAAAAACAATCAAGTTAAGGCTAGAGTTCATCATTTCTTCCTTTTCCCTCCTTTATTTTTCTTTATTGATTCTGGGGGCGTGACGAGTGGTGTCGGAGTCGGCTCTTTGTGCGGGTAAATTCGATGTATGTAATCAGCCATCACTGTTGGGAAAGACATAATATACGTGAATATTCTATGTAAAAAAAAAACCTGACAAGTGCGAGTCGGACTCGCGCACTGAGGGTTCCGTACAAACAGTTCAATTTCCGAATTGAGTTACGAAGATTTTTCCGAAACCAAAGTTTTTTTTTTGTGACGTAACTAGAAATTATAGTTTTCAGATTTTTTTCTATACTTGTGCTATGAAACTTTGCTTCATACAAAATTTCAGAATTCTAGGTCAACGGGAAGTACCCTATGAATTTTGATTCCCGTGAGAGTATCGAAATATACCTTTTTTTACAACATAAATGGCCGTATCTTTTTTTTCGTTAACTCAAAAGTTTGATTTTTTCACAGCTTCAAGAAACTGCAGATTTAAGTATATGGTTTTAATTTCAACTCGATACCTTTATGTGTTTCCGGGATAAAGGGTCTTGACAGACAGTTGGACAAAAAAGTGATCCCACAAGGGTTCCGTTTTTTCCTTATGAGGTGCGGAACCCTAAAAAACATGAAACCAATGTAGCGACATCTATGGTGCCGCATATGAACTAAGATCTACAAAATCCTGCATCGCGCAATTTCTCCGCGCGATATGAACATAATTATACGATAGTCTGAAATCATCTATCAGGTAGTTGTTTCGGATCATACAAAAACACCCATCTGGTCGGATGATCCTCCCTTTTCAATGGTGCTATGTGGTATGCTTTACACCCTGTACATACCTTCAAACTGGTGGGTGGTATACTTCGAATGGTTTGGCGCATCCAAAATTCGCCAGTCATGTTTAAGTCCCATTTTCAAGAGGAAAGTCTTTTGACCATCAAGCAGACTTAAATTCGGGCTTCCTATGGTTATGGACATCCAACCCATACGCACAAAACGCTTTAGGAACACATTTATTGTGCGTACCATTAAGGAATGGAATTCCCTACCGGAATTTGTGTTTCCTGATAGCTACGACGTAGGGTATTTAAGTCAAGAATGAACAGGTTACTTCTAGGCAAGCGTGCTCCATCATTGACCACATCGCCGCTTTCCATCAGGCGAGAAGGTGGTGGTGTGATGGTGATGGTGGTGTGGTGGTTGAAAATAATAACAAGAAAAAGAACTCACTTTCAAGGTTGAGTGGCCTTAACTTAGACTCAGTTTTGGGGCCAGGAAAGCATTTCGAGAGTCCAAATAAAAAGTTGTCGTCGATCGTAGCCCCAGCTTTTTTCATAATTCGCTGGAACTCAGGTATTTCGAGGACCTGGTGCGTCTTAGATTCATCAAGTAAATAGACTCTGAAAGGATTGTTAAAAGAAACATTTTAGGCATGGTGTATGGCTTACATTGGTACCTTAACCTACTTCGCATGCCTCCAATAGGTGAGATGTGTAAAGCACTACCTTTTCCTTTTAACAACCTCTGTACCATATCTCTGGCGATTAAATGATCATTATTATTATTATTATATCCTTTATTTATTTTATATGCATATTTTGTACATTTTTAAATATTTCTTAAAACATATATTAAAAAAAAAACATTTAAAAATATAAAAAATAGTACCCCACCGGTATCGGGAACAGGGTCCAAGCTACCGGCGGTCAGGGCTCCAGAGAAAGGAACCTCCTAACAATGCGAGCCGTGTCCAGGAGTACCGCTTTCTGAATCAAGCCCTTGATCCAGTCGCCTAACGCGAGCCTCCTAAGGTGTTGGTCTATTATTATTATTAATACAGTATGAGTAAAAAAATAAATAAATAATGGTATTTATGACTATGTCAAAGCTTGATTAATTGATTGATTGTTTTATTTCTTTATTCAAGAACCATTAAAATTGTATGCGAATATTAAAACTTAAAAACTAGGAACACCAACAGTAATAACTAATAAATCAATGTCAAAAAATTACAAAAAAATGACAAAAAGAAAATTACAATTACCATTAATATTGTCAATGAAAATAGAAATAAGTGATAATCAATGTCAACAAATAATTAGAATAAAAAAAATAGTATTAAAAATGACAATAGAAAAAAAAGTTAAATTAACAATATAAATAGTTATAAAGTGACATGTGTCACTTTGACAAGTTTTTAAACTTACTACTTTTGACTTCACCGACATATATTATATACCTGGTATAGTGGACTGTGTTTAACAATTTTAAGTGTTGGAATTAGTTTGCTATCTAAATCCTTTGTACGTGTTTTTTCCCTTACCAGTCTGTCCTCATTAGTTTCAAAGTAATAAATGTATTTCTTTCTTTCAGAGGGCGTGTACTAAAAAAATAAAATCCTACATTGCCGTATCCGAGTTCTCTGCATGTTTTTTTTTTTTATCATCTTTATTACGTACGTTTAACACACACAGTATCTAACAGTTTATAATGACATGAATAGATATAATAGTTGTATAAACACTGATCAACGGGAATAAAATGAACATTTGACTTCTAAACTGAGTAAAATAAATACCTGTATCTCAGAAAGCCTGCAGAGTAAGAATCGAGCTTGTCCGCTTCCGTCTGGTTTTTTTTTAGGTGGGATATCATTAAATGACATTTCGCGCCCTTGGGCGGAGCGAGAGGGCGTGTCAGACTTTTATTGACTAAAACCCACTCCTGTTCCTTCTTTGTTCCAGGGCTAGGCAGGCAGTAGGCTTCGACCCTGCTTGGGCGCTCTCCTGGAGGCGCGCGTGAAACACAACGCGCCGTCGACGACTTGGGCTCGATCCGAACGGTTACCGGACGGTCGGACAGTGAGCTACCCATTGCTCGCCGTTCGCAAGCCCGCGCCTATCACGCTTCGGTCTGCTGCGTTGTCATCTGGAGTTTAATAGCACTCTAAAAACGGTAATTCCACTTACAAGATATCTATTGCGTCAGATTGTTTCTTCTTCTTTGTAGTGAGCATCACTAGCTGCTTCAAGTAGATGACCTTCAAGTCGTGCGTCTGCAGCGTGTAGTTTCTTAGAATATGGCCGTGTGTTATCAATGTATTTTTTCTGAATTCCAGATTCCTTATCTCTTTTAGTTCCTGAAATGAAAATGAAAGCAGCGTTTAAGCTAATTGAGGTAGAGTTTTAGGGGTATGTGGAACAGAGAGTAAAGCCCCACATACCTCCGTTGAAAAGGGAGGATCCTCCAACCAGACGGGTTGTTATATGTCTGGTGGGCTATTGCCCGATAGATGATTTCGGGCTGTTCTTTAAGTTCTAATCGCGCGGAGAACTTTGATTGCGCGATGCAGGATTAGTTATTATGTGACGCCATAGATGTCGCTACAGAGTAAAGTAAGAAAAAGTATCACGATGGCTTTAGTGGTTAAGGCAACCGCCTCTCATGCGTGAGGTTGTGGTCTCGAAACCAGGCAAGACCCAATTTGAACTAATATGTACTTTTCTAAGTTTATCGGTTTTTTTTTTTTTTTCGGTGGGAAAATCATCTTATGACATCCCCCGCCCTTGGGCGGGGCGGGAGATAGTGTCAGACTTTTACTGACTAAAAACCTACTCCTGTTCCTTCGTTGCCTTTCGTACCAGGGCCGAGTCTTCCTTTCAGAATCAGACCCTTGGCCCCAGTAGGCTTCGACCCTGCTAGGCCCCTACAGTTGCTGACATCTCCTTGAGGCGCGCGTGGAACAGCACGCGCCGTCGACGACTTGGGCTCGATTCCGGACGGTTACCGGACAGTCGGACGGCGAGCCACCCATTGCTCGCCGTCCGCAAGCCTGCGCCTACGATGGCCGGAAATCGGGATCGGAATCCCGGCGGCGATTGGGGCGTGAGGAACGTTGCCTCACGCGATCGGCCGCCTCCTTTGCTAGCATTACTGCTTCACAGAAGGAGGCGACCGCCTGCCACTCCTCCTCGCTCCGGACCATGGCCTGTACCAAGGCCCGGCGCGAGAGATCGCCGCCGCCGATCGCCCCCACGAGGACACGGCGTTGCTCTGCCCAAATGGGGCACACCTCCACCGTGTGCTCCACCGTGTCCTCCGGGTGGTCCACACAATGGTGACACCCGGGCGATTCTTCCGCACGACTCCGGTGCAGGAACCTCCTGAACTTACCATGTCCGGTGAGGACCTGCGTCATGCGGTGCGGAGGTAAGGACGCCGTGTTGCCTTTCCTTGCCACTCCTCAAAGAGGGGACTTACCGCCACAATTATAAGTTTATCGGTTAGAGGCACGAGGTGTCAGTAATGCCCTAACTGACACCCCGTGCCTTGGGGACGTAAAGCTGTTGGCACATCATAAGTCTATCCAAGGAGTATAGTGTTGCCCAATAACTGTCTTGTGGAGGTCTAATAGGCAGACACTCCGTGTAAAACACAGGTATTCAGCCGCATCCAGTTAGAATGGAAGCCGACCCCAAAAGGCTAGATCAGATTATTATAAAGTAAGAGTAGAATAAAAGGATTTAGCAGTGCCGAACGACTATGCCTTGTATTTTTATTAGTCTCTACTGACCCGGCGAACTTCGTACCGCCTAATAGTAAAAAACTCTAAGTTTACATTGATCAGAAGCACATTTATTAATTAATATCAATGATGCCCTGTTCCTCTCTTCTCACCACTTTACATTCATAGTCATAGTAATTTAATGGTAAGGGATTCTTACAAGTCATTTATAGAATGTTACATAAAATTTGTCAACAAATGATTAGGTACATAACATAACAATGTCAAATAATAAAAAATGTCAAACAAATAAAAGAAAATACAAGGAATAAAAAAAAACATAATAATAATCGAAGTCAAATTAAAATAAAAGTCAAATTAATTAAATTAATTTTCATTCAAAATTAACATTCGCGTCAAAGTTAAATATACAACATGAACTATAGTTGACTTTATTTGGTTACGATAATAGGTATGCAATATATGTATATCCTATATATTGTATGTGCGTCTGGCACTAGTATATTAAAAACAGTGTAAAAAAGAGTATTTTAGCGTCCTCTATTAGTGTTATAGATTATAGAGTACACCTATATGACATAGAGTACAATACTTTATTTTAGAGTACGGTTGGTAGCCGTCCCTAGAGTGGAGGCAGTTATACCATACGGAACACCTACCGATAGATGTGTCAGATCTGGGTGTCTTGTATATCACGAGTTAAAATGTTTCTGAACGCACCACGATACAGAAGTAATTCCTAATGTGAGGCAACGCTTTCATGTAAAAAAAAAAAATTGTTGATTTCCGAACCCTTCAAAAAAAGGTGAAAATGTAACATATAGAAAGAGTTACTTTTACATTAATACTGCTTTTTTTTAGGTGCGAAAATCATCCAATGATATCTCCCGCTCTTGGGCGGAGCGCAAGGGTGTGTCAGACTTTTACTGACAAAAAACTCAGTCCTCTTCCTTCTTTGCCTTCGTCCTAGGCTTTGACCCTGCTGGGCCCCTACAGTTTGCTGACATCTCCTTGAGACGCGCGAGGAACAATACACGCCACAGCGTGAAGTGTGTATTCACAAATAACGACGACATTAATACTGCTAAGTATGAATTCTATTAAGAAGTAGGATAGCATTAAGTGTATACTGACTTGGGCAAATTCCTTGTTGACTTCAATAAAGTCCATACGAAGTTCCTCAAGTTTGATTTCTTCACTTTTCATATTTAAGAGTATTTCTAAAGCATCTTGAGGACCAAATGGATTGCAGGACAGTTCCAGGATGCGTAGACTCTTCGCCCGGATAAGATTTTTAGCTATGATTTTGGCAGCCCACGTTGCTAATCTAGAAACAAATCAATAAAAGCGAAAAACCACTCACTGATTAATCACGAAATCTCCGAAATTATAACACCTACTAACTTAAAATTTGGCAGGTAGGTTCCTTAAAGGGCGTAGACATCCGTTAAAGCGTTTTGGGAACACATTCATAATGCGTACAGCTAAGGAGTGGAATTCCCTGCCGGAGTCTGTGTTCCCTGATAGCTACAACCTAGGGGTCTTTAAGTCAAGAGTGAATAGGTTACTTCTAGGCAAGCGTGCTCCATCGTCGGCCACATCATCGCTTACCATCAGGTGAGATGGTGGTCAAACGCGAGCCTATAAATAATAATAAAAAAAAGAAAAGAATCCGGGTTTACGAAACTTCACCCCCAAGGGGGTTTTTTTTTTTTTTTTTTTTTTTCGGTGGAAAAATCATCTTATGACATCCCCCGCCCTTGGGCGGGGCGGGAGATAGTGTCAGACTTTTACTGACTAAAAACCCACTCCCGTTCCCTCGTTGCCTTTCGTACCAGGGCCGAGTCTTCCTTTCAGAATCAGACCCTTGGCCCCAGTAGGCTTCGACCCTGCTAGGCCCCTACAGTTGCTGACATCTCTTTGAGGCGCGCGTGGAACAGCACGCGCCGTCGACGACTTGGGCTCGGTCCGGACGGTTACCGGACGGTCGGACGGCGAGCCACCCATTGCTCGCCGTCCACAAGCCTGCGCCTACGATGGCCGGAAATCGGGATCGGAATCCCGGCGGCGATTGGGGCGTGAGGACCGTTGCCTCACGCGATCGGCCGCCTCCTTTGCTAGCATTACTGCTTCGCAGAAGGAGGCGACCGCCTGCCACTCCTCCTCGCTTCGGACCATGGCCTGTACCAAGGCCCGGCGCGAGAGATCGCCGCCGCCGATACCCCCAAGGGGGTAAAACGGGGGTTGGAAGTTTGTATGGAGAAACCAACTTTCGCACGGGCGAAGTCGCTGGCAGAAGCTAGTATTTTTATAAATTAAGTATTTCATTGAAAATTATCCATAGCAATCGTTCTTTCAAGTTTTTATCTTATTCTGAAATCAAAATTATCAATTGACGAAAAGGGTAGGCGTTGACAGGCCTCCTAGAAGGTGGACTAATGACCTGGTGAGGGTCGCGGGATGAATGCGAGACGTACAGGTTCGTTCGTTGTGGCGACAGTTGGGTGAGCATAAAGCATAACCAGCCTTTTTAATGTTCCCACTGCTGGGACTCAGGACTCCTCTCTATGAGATCCCTCTCATACCAGCAGTGGGAACATTTAAAAGGCTGATTATGGGCCGTAATGCACCACGTGTCGTGTGCCCAGTGCGGTGTTGTTGAATGTCACATGTCTTCAAATTTTTGGTTCTAAGACATGCCGGTTTCCTCACGATGTTTTCCTTTACCTTTCCTTTAGTTGGTTGAAGCCTATGTCCAACTTACTTCTTCTACAGCTATAATCGAATATTATACCAATCGCTAATCCCCTCACCAGGAGAGATATTATAGCAACAAGTCGCCACGTTTATATGGAGTTGTTCGTCACGCAAACACCAGGGGGATAGACATCCTGATTATTACACTGGACAAACAAACATTTCCTGAAACGTCTTCAATTAAGGCCAGAATATCCAAAGTGACAATAATTTACGACCATCATTTGACGCGTCATTCTTTTAAGGACCTTATTTACCTCTCAGGAGTCTCAGGTAATCAAGTGTCTCGCTCAAAATAGACATAATTGTGTTTCATTTGCAGTTAATAGGGAAACAGATCTCGTGAGTCTTTTTATTTGAGCAGTCAGGCGTATTTGGGCACGCCATAATTATGGTGGTAAGTCCCCACTTTGAGGAGTGGCTGGAAAGGCAACATGACGTATTTGGGCACTGGTGGTAAGTCCCCTCTTTGAGGAGTGGCTGGAAAGGCATCATGACGTCCATGCCTTCCGCATGACGCAGGTCCTCACCAGACATGGTAAATTCGGGAGGTTCCTGCACCGAATTCGTGCGGAAAAAACGCCTGGGTGTCACCATTGTGTGGACCGCCCGGAGGGCACGGTGGGGCACACGGTAGAGGTGTGCCCCGCCTGGGCAGAGCACCACCGTGTCCTTGTGGGGGCAATCGGCGGCAGCGATCTCTCGCGCCGGGCCTTGGTACAGGTCATGGTCCGGAGCGAGGAGGAGTGGCAGGCTGTCGCATGTCGCCTCCTTCTGCGAAGCAGTAATGCAAGCAAAGATGGCGGCCGCACGCGCGAGGCAATGGCCCTCGCGCCTCAGCCGCCAAGATTGCGATCCAGATTTCCAGCCACCATAGGTGCGGGTTTGCGGACGGTGAACAATGGGTAGCTCGCCGTCCGACCGTCCGGTAACCGTCCGGACCGAGCCCAAGTCGTCGACGGTGCGTAGTGTTCCACGCGCGCCTCAAGGAGATTTCAGCAACCGTAGGGGCCTTGCAAAGCCTACTGGGGCCATTGGTCATGCGAAAGAGAACTACGGGGCCCTGGAACAATGACAAAGAAAGAACAGGAGTGGTTTTTAGTCAATAAAAGTCTGACACGCCCTCTCGCTCCAGCCAAGAGCGGGGGATGTCATTAGATGATTTTCTCACCAAAAAGAAAAGCCAGGCGCATTCATTTGTGTAATTTACTTCATCACCACTGCCTTCAAAACGGTAAAGGAAAACATTGTAAGGAAGTCGGCATACACTAGAATCAAAAATTTGAAGGCATGTGCCCATCAACCCCGATTACGGCCCACTCTATCTCCTAGTGAGCGTCCCAGCTGTGAGAACATTATAATGCTGATTATATTATGACTGCGATCTTACCTGATGGTAAACAGTGAAACGATCGTTGATGCTGAAGCGCACTATAGTTTATTCTCAGCCTATTCACTCTAGCCTTAAAGGCACATACATTTATAATAGGACGGGAAGACTGCAGCAGGCAAATTGTTTCAATGTACTTTCCAATGTACTTGATATAAACGAGGCGATACGCTCTTTGCTATTAACAATGTTACATCATAGAAGAGTCTCCACAAAGTGGTTACCTGAAGATGGACGACGCCGCCGCGGTCGACCTGGGAAGAGGTGGCGAGACGACCAGACGACCTAGATGCCTACTGCAAGGACTGGTTTGAGGTGGCTTAAGAAAAGAATACCTGGAAGAAGTTGGGGGAGGCCTCTGCCCAGCAGTGGGACAGTATAGGCTATTAAAAAAAAGAAGAAAAGAAGTTCCATCATATAAGAATCATAGCAGTGTCAGACTTTTACTGACTTTTTTTTTAGTTAGGAAAATCATCTAATGACTTCCCCCGCTCTTGGGCGGAGCGCGAGGACGTATCAGGCTTTTACTGACTAAAAACACACTCCTGTTCCTTCTTTGCCATTGTTCCACATGTGTTTCTTAAATTGCTCTTTGCTTTCTAGAGCCACGGTAATTGTCAAACAATACACCGCAGAGGGATACAAAGTTGATAATCTACAATCGTTAACGCTAGTAGAAAAATTTTTTTTTTTAATTGATATAAACCAGTGCTTGACTGCGATCCCACCCGATGGCAAGCAGTGATGCAATCATTGATGGTGAGAGCCTAGCCTCTAGCCTTGAAGACACCTAAATTATAGTTGGACGGGAAGACCGCAGCAGGCAAATTGTTCCAGTCCTTCGATGTACGCGGTATAAATGACGAAGCGAAACGCTTAGTCCGGACCGTTGAAGTTTCAACAACGTAAGGGTGGATACTCGCCGTACGTCGGGTTGTCCGATAGTAGAAAGGAGATGGTGGAATCAAGTCATACAATTCCTGCGCACACTCTCCAAACTGCAACCTGCAAAATACTGAAAGGCTGGCTACCCTGCGCCTGGCTTTGTAGATTGGACTTAACGAAATCTGGATCCCTAATTAGCCTCTTTGCACGCCTTCTCACATTTAAATAATGTATAACAGTTGATGCCCAAAGAAAAACCAAACTTAAGTGGCAGTGGGCATGGCACTTTGCTCGCAGAACAGATGGTCGATAGGAACAAAAGGTTCTGGAGTGTCGACCACGTACCGAAAGACGCAGCGTTTGGCCTCCCACAAGGTGGACCGATGACCCGGTGAGGGTCGCGGGAATCCGATGGATGCGAGACGCACAGAACCGATCATTATGGTGACACTTGGGGGAGGCTTATGTCCAACAGTGTACGTTTTTCAGCTGAAATGATGATGATGAATGATGATATCAGTCGATGACGCTGTCTGTACCCAGTGTAGGGCAAATACATCAGGCTGATTTAGGATTTAAATGCTGAAGGTATTTAAATAATTGGTGTTTAATTAATTATCCAGTTTATTACTTGTTGTTACTAAGATCCAACACCTCTAAAGTTGGTATGCGCAGCAATGCTCCGATTTCTACTCCTATACTGAGGCTAGTGAAGGATAGATTCAACTCCACAAGAACTTTACTGTTACGCAGTGTACGCATCAACTGGATTGCTCCTGAAAATGAAAACAGAATTGTCTGATAACGAGACATAATTAGCTTTCTTAGAGAGTATATGCCAGTAATGGTGTTCATACACACATGGGCTACCGGAGAAGTCTAACTAGCTTCTGCAGGCTCTACCACAGGAGACGCCCCGGGCGTTGGGAGTTCCAGAGCAATTGCCGGTTACCGTAGGCGCGGGCTTGTGGACGACGAGCAATGGGTAGCTCGACGTCTGCCCCCCTAGCCAAGTTGCAAACGATAAACGTGAACGCTTAGTAATCTCCAATAGATTTTCAACTTTATACCTAAGAGCATAAAGTTGAAAATCTATTAAAGACTACTGAGCGTTAGCAACCGGAACGAACGAAAACACTATGTAATCTTCAATAGATTTTCAACTTTATATCCAATAACATAAAGTTGAAAATCTATTAAAGACTACTGAGAGTTTACGTTTATCGTTTGTGACTTGGCTAGGGGGGCTGGACGTCCAGTAAGGACCAAACCCGAGACAACGGCTTGTTGTGTTCCACGCGCCTCAAAGGTATGTCAGCAAAACTGGGGCCTAGTAGGGCCAATGCCTGCTAGAGCTCCGGAAATGTTCGAAAGTGTTACCTTGGCCCTGCGAAAGCAAGAGGCAACTGAAGGAACTCAGGTGGGTTTTTGTTAGCAAAAGTCTGATATGCTCTCTCACTCCAGTTTAGAGCAGGAGTTATTTCAAGATTTCCCACTTCAAAAAAAGCCTCCGTAGGCTTTAGTAATAAGTTTTTCTGTTCAATTTCATCAGTTTAACTTTCCCGTCATATTCAAGCTTCATCCTATGTAACAAAACCATTAATTTCAAAAATAAATAAAAAAAATGATGGAGCCTCAATATATCAGCGCTTTACGTCCCAAATTTTGTTTTATCCAATTTTGACAAGGACGAAAAGAAATCGTGTTTGATTGACATCACCGTTTTTCATCCTCGAATATGCAGATCATGCACGAAATACGCGTCAAATACATGTTGAAAATAAAAGTGTTGTGTTGAACTGGCGTTCTGTTTAATATTTATGAGATCCCCTCGCGGATGAGATAGCCAGCTGAAAGTTTCAGCTCCTGGACATCTCTAAACGGCCATGTGCACGTTCGCCTCAACAATTTTATTGCCAACTTTCATCACATTTAACATTACGAAATAAAAAGAGGGTTTATATAAAAACTACTAAGGCTACAGAACGATGACCTCTTGACATAGGTATAACTAGCTTTTGCCCGCGTACATAAAATATAGCCTATGTCATTCAGAAATAAAGCAGCTTTCTATCGGTGAAAAAAATTTAGCAATCGGACCAGCACTTTCAGAGATTACCTCCTACAAACGTTGGCGTTGATAACCGCGACACAGTTTTATACTACTGCTGTTATCATCGTTTCAATTTGATTATATCTGTATGTGTTTCTTGTTCCAAATAAATAAATTTATTATTATTATTAAACACAAAAACAAAACTTTACCTTTTTATAATATCACTTATAGTGTAGAAAACAACGAAACATGTTCAAAGTAAAAATAATCTATTTGTCCCAACATGAGATCATAGTTTAAAATAAGGAAGGTAAATGTCCATAATTGCCCTATGTAATAAAGAGTATCGGAATGCACGATAATTCATTGTCTTTTTTATTATATAAGTTGCAAATACTTCTGTAACACGGACGAGCTGTATCCACCAGCCGCCATCAACGCATAATGTTTTTGTTTTTGGAATTTAATGACCTGGGGCCCAAGTCTGCTATTTTTGTAAATTTGTCATTCCAATACGATTGCATTGTCATTTTGCTAAAAGTTCGTAATCTGCTAATTCATAATGATCGATCACTGATCGGTCAATGGACTCGTATTAGAGTTGTGGTAGAATGACAATAACGATCTTATTAAAAGCAATGACTGCACAATGACGTTCTGATAGTACTGATCAAAGGAACTGTCAAAATTTTTGCAGATTACCGCATAAGTCAGACATTCCTTTGTATTATATACGAGATCACCATTCTATACCACTTCTTGCACTAAAGTGTCAGTGGTTGAGCATTGGAAAGTCATAATGACGCCATTATATTAGTAGATTACCAAACTTGTCAAAATCAACAATTATGAAATCAATGATAGACCATTCTGACAATATTGTAATAGCAGACTTCAGGCCCGTCACTTGGACCTTTGTCAGGTCTTGTTTTATTTTAAAAAGCACATTCTAATGTTTTTGTAGTATTTGGCAGCAAATGTGTCAAGTCAGCCTTCTCAGCAAACTTCGCTGAGGTAGCCAAAAGGACAATAAAATTCTCAGCTCCATTTTACCGAGTTCGCACCTGTTTCAATGATTCGATTGGTTGAATTTTTAATCCATCGATTGTTTTTTTTTCTTTCTAAAAGTGTATTTCAAAACACGTAATAAGTATGCTTTATAAATGAGGCCATACTCGATTTTAAATAGGTAGTCACAATAATGATGAAGTGATCAAAACCTATTATTTTATCATGATCTTTTTTTCTAAAGATCGTTTAGAAAAGTGTGAGGTCTACTCATAAGTAACTAAACGATTATTTACGGCAAATAATTTAAAAGTAATTCTCCTTTTGGGTTTCATTAATAATTTATTTTTTTAAGTTTTATTGAAAAAAAAAACAATAATACAAACTGGATACAGATATTATTATGAATTAATAATAACAAGTATAGAAGAGTTTTATTTAAAGTAAAATAAGACATGTCATACTTGTAATCAATGACAAAAGTTGATCCCAGTTTGTAACGTATTGCCATAGTAAAACTTAGGAAATACCGATTAATCGTATCGTATTTGCCATCCCTATATTTGACGTAATCATGGTTGTCATCTCAGAGTCACCTGTCACCTTCCCCTATATTAACTATTATATATCTTTGGTCAGAGTCCTGTGCAAGAAAAAACTGCATAGGTTCTTAATTATCTAGGTAGGTACTAAAAATAGCAAAATGTATTAAGATATTGTTTTTCATTTTCCGTTGTGGTTCGATTATAACCTAAAAACCTGATGATTTTTTTTAAATGTTTCAATTCTGCCGCTAGTCCGCTATAAAAATAAGATCTTATAGGAGTTTACTAATGACAGAGAACACAATACATAATTTTCCGATGCTCTTTGCTCCAGGGCGAACTATTTATGGACGCACAATATCCTTTTAAACTATGAAAATGTTAGGACTGAGAGGGAGGGTCAACACTGCCCATAGTTTAACCAATTTTCATTCACTGTTTGATTCAGTTTTTCCAAAACAAACCAAGTACCTATCCCCTCTTAGTGATTTAATCTGTGGGACAATAAGATAATACCTGCCTTGACTGTTATAGAATTTGTTCCAGGAAATGTCTAAATGCGTTGTATGGTCATGGAACTCTAGCACTTCAGCCAACAATTCCAGGCTGTCACTAGACAAGTCATTGCGCCTCAAGTTCAATCTAAAAAAGTACATAGATCTTATATAAAACGAGCATTTATCGGATTCACTCGCATAGACTTGACTTAAGATGTTCGGACCAGTATCGTCGTATGACGTTTTTGATAATAATTTGTAGGATTTTCTTATTACATCGCCTAATCACGTCCAATAAAAATATGTCATTATTTGCACTACGTCTCATGAAGTCAAGCAGCCATAGTAAATTATAAAATATCTAGAGCTGCTTGTAGAGCACGTTTATCAACGTATGTCCTTTTTCTATGAGAAAATATTGTGTCATAACGTGAGCACCTTACGAGAGCGGTGCTGGGCCGAACATGTTAAGTTTCAGTGTCCCCTAGATGGGGCAGAGGGCGTCCACAGTGCGCTGCTATCCCGTTTGGTCTTGAGCTTTGCACTCGCAGTGAGGCTGCAGTAAAATTACCTCCACAATCTAGTAACATACATGGCGGATAACTTGATACCCATTGCAAGACTTCTGTCAGATTGTTATGATAAACTAGGGACCCACCAAATCTTCGCACGGGTGTCTAGCATTAGCATAATCAGCCTTTTAATGTTCCCACTGCTGGGATTCAGGCCTCCTCTCTAGGAGAAGGAATGGGCCGTAATCCACCACGCGGGCCCAGTCTAGCATTAAACGATTTTTTTTTTTTAAATTGAATTTGAATTGAATTGATGCAGAAATAATGCACTGAATCATATTTTTGAATAAAATATTGAAAAATAATAAAACAATTCCATTTTTAAATGGACGCCTGAAAAATAAAACTAGCAATTTTTATAAGTTTGCAAGTAAGAATGACGATCAAGACCGCTTATAATTTTATAATTTATACACTTGAGTCTTCCTCATGAATCACTATGTCTATTGATGAAAACCGCATGAAAATCTGTTTAGTAGTTTTTGTGTTAATCACAAACAGACTTTCTTTAATATATAAAGATAAAGAATTTTACATTCTTACTATTTAGATTAGTTTAGTAAGTAGAAAATATTGGATAAAAAAAAAGTGACAGTGTCTAAAAGCCCGTCCGCAAAAGACGACTCAAAAGTTCGAAACAAGTCACTTTAAGCAGTCTGATGCAGTTGGTGGAATTTATTTTAGTTGGATCATTGATTTGACGCCATAAGACTGCTCAAAGTGACTTGTTTCGAACAAGACGGTTTTTGCGGTTGAAAATCCAAACGCAAAAATTCAATTTTTTTATTTCCTACATTTTAGCAAATAATCTCGTATAATCGTTTATTTGTCTCCTCTAGCCCTTTATTTTGATATCCTACATCATAACAGGTACGAAGAAAAGAAATTAAAACATAATTTGGCGGCATCAAAATCCGATTTTTTTTTTGGCACATTCAATAAAATGGATGTGCCAAAGAAATATAGAGACAAACACACATTCAAAAAAAAAAAATACTTGTGCAGTCGAGTAAAAATAAAATGAGCAGTTGATAAAACTTTCAAAGGTACACACACTTACCTTCTAATGACAGCTCCATGAAAAATTTGTTCAGTGAGGAAAGGGAAGCCCTCATCTCTTATTTTGTTCTCCGATAAATCTAACAGATCCATGACACGGGTCCTAAGGTGATTCACAACTCTGCGCAAATACTTGGACCCAAAGCTGCAAAGAAACACACCAAAACGAATCAAGACCTGAGACCGTACCACGAGCTCATCGCGATACATTAATTTGTCGACCTACACTGAACTGTTAAAGGGATAGAGCTATATAGAGCGTATAGCTCCATCCCTCTTTTTCGAAGAATTGAAACGCTTTGAGACAACAGTTTCAAAACTTTCCATAAAAAAATCTAAAATTTTTCTTATATTTTACAGGTCTGTGTCAAGTTGTACGTTGATCAAAATTTACTCTCAATTTCTCTAACCCTAATGGATATTTCAATAGAGTAACCGTAAAATGTAACACCAGGGCACTAAGGCCTTTCTTTGAAAAGCTGTGGTGGATCGAATGAAACACTGTGTACGCAAATTATACGCTTTCGACGTGGAGTTGTGTGACGTGTTCATGTCATTATAAACTGTTACATAAAGATTATTATTACTTTTTTTTTTATATATATTTTATTTATCTCAGGACCCTGAGGTCCTGGACCTTTGGGAGGCGTACGAGGATCTGAAGCCAACTCGCAGAGGCCCTTTAGATAATTATAATGGAACATGATACCAACCGACGATTATCCCTGTACGCGCTATGCTAGTGCACCCAAGGACAACCCCCGGTTATTGAAAAACTGTTGCGACATATGGAGAACAAAGATAATAGGGCTATGGTTTTTGGAGTCTTAAGTGGACTGGTAACATGGAACTATGTCAAGACTATGGCCCCTGCCTGAAAACGTTATTAATATGCATCGAAAAAAGGCAGGGGGTGACTTGCACACTCAATAAATGGGCCCCCAAAAACGGCCGCTAGCACGAAGTGACGTAGCAACAAGAGGGCAACATATCCTGAGGTGCTTGAGGAGTGGAGAGGTATACCACGGCTATCAGGACAATCCCGGAAGTACGGTCAAGATCCCTACCAGCACCTTACCGGATTATACATCCTTCTCCCGAGCACGTTTGCTCTTGCGAATCTCCACTCAAGCCAGCCAATAAAGGCAAGAGAGAGGTGGGAGCTCAGTTCCTCGTCAGTGTTCACTACGGCCGGCCAATAAAGGCAAGCCGGAGATGAAGAACAAGAATTCTCCCGGGAGATCGGGTCCGTGGGGTCGCTAATGCCCTACAGTTCGCCACAAAACTGCGCTGCGGATTGTATCTCTCTTAGTCTGGCCCCTCACCCTAGGCATATTACGGCAAAGCAAACTTTACCGATACAGACCTAGGGTATATTGGAGCACGCAAGCCCCACCACGACGTCAACGTAGAGATACGGCGATGGGGTTATTACTATTATTATTATAGTGAACACAAAGTTGCCGACGCCAGATATACATACATACTTCATCATAATCATCATTTCAGCCGAAAGACTTCCACTGTTGGTCATAGGCCTCCCCCAAGTGTTGCCACAATGAACGGTCCTGTGCGTCTCGCATCCATCGGATTTCCGCAACCCTTACCAGGTCATCGGTCCACGTTGTAGGAGGCCTTCCAACGCTACGTCTTCCGGTACGTGGTCGCCACTCCAGAACCTGTCGGCCCCAACGGCCATCCGTTCTGCGATCTGTGCTCTGCCCATTGCCACTTAAGTTTGGCGATTCTTTGTACAATGTCGGTAAACTTGGTTCTCCTGCGGATATCCTCATTCCTGATTCGATCACGCGAGGAAACTCCGAGCATAGCCCTTTCCTTTGCCCTTTGCCTACATACATACTTGCATCCACTCAGAACCAGTTCCGTCAAAACGTTTTTTTCACCGAGCAATTGGCCAAGATGGTAGCTCGCGTCGAGATGATCTAAGAAATTGCTCGTCAGGTCCAGACGTCTCACCGTCTGGTTTCGTGCTAAGGCCATACACATTGCTCTTATACCTAGTGGATTTACGCCGTAATACTGAAAGCAAATGAGTAGAACTATAGGGTCAGTTTTTATTCATTAGCGATCTTTCAGGCTGTGAAAGTTCTTATGAATGATTTTCACTATGGGACTAATAATTAAACGTTCGCGAAAAACAATCAACTGATTATTAGGAGCAGTTATGTAAAAATTAATATATTGAATAGCAGATTTTTCATATTTTATCAATGATCCTAGAAACCAGTTTTACTAACTGGTTTATATATACATCATGACTTTAATATGTATACTATGCATTCACATAAACAGCCTAATAATGTTCCCGCTGCTGGGACACAGGCCCTTCTCTCTAGGAGAGGGACTGTGTAATAAAATGGTTTTAAGAGAAGTTACAGAGATGGTCATTTAGAAGAAATACGGAACCAGGGCCTCAAGTCTGCTATTACAATAGTGTCAGAATAGACCATTCTTCATCATTGATTTCACAATTGTTGATTTTGAAAAGTATGGTAATCTACTAATATAATGGCGTCATTATGACTTTCTGACTGACACTCCACTGAAAGAAGTGGCATGTATTTTCTTAAATATTGACAAATGAATGTCTGACGTATGCGGTAATCTGCTAAAATTTTGACAGTTCCTTTGATCAGTGACCTACCATTAGAACGTCATTGTGGAGTCATTGTTTTTAATGAGCTCGATATTGTCCTTCTACCACAACTCTTACGAGACCATTGACCGATCAATGATCGATCATTATGAATTAGTGTGCTGGAATGACGAATTTATAAAAATAGTAGAGTTGGGCCCCTGGTGTAAAGTACCGCAAACTTCCATTGTTTCTCCGACCAGATGGGCATTGTGTCTGGTCCAGGCAGTTGCCTGATAATGATTTCAGACTGTTGTATGATATGTAAACTCTGATATCACGATACAGGCTATAGGATTTTTTGTATTTTAGTTCCTAACAATTTTATTAGGACAAGACAATGAAACATAGAAACTTTTATACAGGCACACTAACTTTCAAATCAATTTCTTCTGTTACCAATCCTCTATGAAAAATACTTATCGGAATAATATTCATTTGTTTACACACGTCTAAGTATAGTTCTTGACCATCATCTTCGTATTTTTTTACTGGTTCTGCAATAGATCAATATTTTCATCTAAACTGATATTATTAAAGAAGAAGAATCATTTTTATATGCGTTTATAAAAAATAACCATAGGATGTATTAAAACAACAAAAACCAAAAAAAAACCCTTTTATAAAGCTACTCGTGTTTTTTTTAATTTTAAAATGAAATACGTCTCCATTCTTTTTTTGTTCTTAATTCAACAATTATTTTTCATTTTTAAAAATCCATCGTATTGGTACACCGCCCAAAATTATAGCAATAACTATTCGAAAATTTTATCTTTAAAATCTTGTTATTTTGAAATTTCGTTGATATAAATTATCGTCCTTTTAGTCGCCCAAATTGCTTTTTTGCATGTGTGACACACCCAATAGCAAAACTTGCGATCTAATTGTGCGTGTTTTGTTAGTGTGCGTAATGTGCGTCTGTATAGGTTTCTTGCCTGTAGTGGAGTTAAAGAGTGGGAGACAAGCGGCGACACTCGTTCTAGTACACATCGGGAACTATTTCCTTTCTATCCTCTTTCATCTGTTCTATGGTTCTAACACACAGTGTAATCTCTTACAGACAACCTTTGGATAAACTGAATGAGAGGAGATAGATTTGGGGCTGCCAGTGTACAAAAGAACCGGGCAAGCGCGAGTCGGACTCGCGCACTGAGAGTTCCGTACAAACTTACCTATGAAAACAGTTCAATTCCCGAATTGAGTTACGAAGATTTTTCCGAATAGTACAAAAAAGTTTTTTGTGACGTAACTACAGTACAGTTTAGATGTTACAGTTTTCAGATTTTTTTCCTACACTTTTGCTATGAGACCTTGCTTCATGCCAAATTTCAAGATTCTAGTTTAACTGGAAGTACCTTACAAATTTTGATTCCCTTTAGAGTGTCGAAATACACGTTTTTTGCGACATAAACGGCTGTAACTTTTTTTTCGTTAACTCAGAAGTATAATTTTTTCACAGCTTCAAAGGACCGCAGACCTGAGTATATAGTTTTAATTTCAACTCGATACCTCCACGCGTTCTCAAAATCAGAGAGGTATTGACAGACAGACAACAAAGTGATCATTTATAAGGATTCTGATTTTTCCTTAGGTACGGAACCCTAAAAACACAATATCATATTTAAACTAGCTTCTGCCAGCACTACCAGCAACTAGCTTGCGTGCAAGTTGCAAACTAACCCAAGAAAATAATACTACAGAGTTAAATATATTCTTTGTGCTATTCCGCGACATAGTCTAGCTGTGTGTCAAGATTAATATATTCTTTGTGCTATTCCAGGACATAGTCTTGCCGTGTGCCAAGTTTAATATATTCTTTGTCCTATTCCGGGACATAGTCTAGCCGTGTGCCAAGTTTAATATATTCTTTGTGCTATTCCAGGACAAAGTCTAGTTGTGCGTTTAGTTTAATGTATTATTTGTGTTATTCCAGGATATAGTCTAGCCGTTTACCAAGTTTAATATATTCTTTGAGCTATTCCGGGACATAGTCTAGCCGTGTACCAAGTTTAATTCAATGCCAGTTTGCTGTTAAAACGCGAAGAGTTATTCTATAACACCCTGGCTAGTTTTTTTTTTAATATTTTGGATCTATAAAAACCAACTTTTTTACAGATTTCTAATATAAAGTAGATAGATGTAGATAAAGGTTGACAGGTAGAAAATGCCTAAGGCATTAAATCCGCCTCTGTACCTTTATGTGCATAAAGTATTAAATAAATAAATGGATTATGCATACCCGGATAAGTTAACGCTTCTACGATACCCGGATCTAGGACACCAGGATAATTATAGTAAGGATGTCCTAACACTGTGCTGTCTGACATAGCTATATATTTGGCACAGATCTCCCCACTACCGGGGCTATAGAGACCCTCCATATACAGTTTCATCTTGGGACAAAGTTCTGGTTCAGGCTCTATGACGCCTTCCAAAGAATCTACTGATTCAGAAGATGATTCATATATGGGAGCTACAAAGACATCCTCAATAGATTTTTCATGTTCTTCCTCCAATTCTTCGCTTTCCATCCTTAAACAATATTGAACGCTTATACAAATTACTAATCTTATATTCAATTTTATTATTATATTTTGCGTACTATTTTGACAGGCAGAACATATGTCAATTTCACGTGCTAACATTTTTTTTAACAACTGTCAATGTTCTACACCGCAAGTTTTATAGGTAGATAGCCAAAAAGGTTGATTGTGTTTATTTTTTTTGTATAAACCCAGTGCTTGACTACAATCCCGTCTAATGGTAAGTTGTGATGTGGGCGTTGATGGTGAAGTGCACAATTTATTATTATTATTAAAAGTAATGAATCCTCAGACTATTCTTCAGTAATCATTACTGGATCATTAGTAATAAGTAAAGCGCGTATTGATAAATGATAAATGATATTTATTTTGTAAATAGGTTTAAAAAACACTTTTACACGTAATTTTTTTTTTTTCGTCATTTTTAAACTAGATGAGGCCGGTATTTTATCAACTTCGTTGGTTATAATCTTCTTGCCAACAGTTTCAAGTATAATATGATTAAAAATACAAATTCTCACGCCATAAACTCATTTCATAATGTGGTTAAGGATGTTACAATAGGTTTTAAGCTAAGATACATTTATAGACCCTGTAAGGGCACAGCAACATAGGTAAAAAATAATTAATTAAATCAAATTAAAATAATCAAAATCAACCAGTCATATAAATCATTTTGTAGAAGCGAGAAAATCGCTAAGTGTGAAGCTATGAAGATGTTCTGAATCGATTTACAGGCCAAGCCACTGCGCGCTGGATGACTGAAATACATCAACATCATCTAGCTAGGGAGATGAAAATGACGCGTTTCACCATCATCTCCCTAGAAGATGCTTTTCCCAACTAACTTGGGGTCGGTTGAATACCCGTAGTTTACATAGAGCGACTGCCTATCAGACCTTTGCGACACAGTTACTAGGCAAGACGTTACTACTTGGATAGACTGATGGTCAGACTTTCTGGTGTCTGACTACCTGTAACGACTGTCAAAGATCTACGATTGACAATGAGAACCAACGGCTTTTACGTGCTTTCCAAGGCACGGGGTGTCAGTAATGTCCTTGATAAAATTAAAAAAGTACGTATGAATTGAAAAAATTAACACTGGTACTTGCTCTCAGGCATGAGAAGCGGGTGCCTTAACCACTGGACCATCGTGATGAAAGGCAGCACATGACATAATTTTTGATGTTGGTGTAATTTATGTGTGGCGTTGCAATACGAAGAAAGAAATAAGTGGGTAACAGTATCATAACCAAAACATTAGTTTAAGCAACTACAAAATAAATCTAAAAGTCTCAACATAAATTAGAGTAAATACAGACATTTAAAGATTTTGTTAGTACGCAATTTGACTAGTAACGATAATAATTTGTTTCTTTAAAATATTGATAGATTGTTAAAAAATGTTATCATAAGTTTTGATACGTTCACCAGTGACTGAAAATATGAAAGGGAATCGTTTGTCTTGGTATGATCATGTGAAGAGGAGGGATGAAACGCATGTTACTAAAAGAGTTATGAGTTTACATGTGGATGGATGGAGAGGGAGAGGAAGACCAAAGAAAAGATGGAAGGATTGTGTGAGCAGTGATATGAAAGAAAAGGGAGTTAGTGATAGCGTGACGAGTGTCAGGACTGAATGGAAGAAAAAAACATGTTGCGCCGACCCCAAATAAAACGGAACAAGGGCAGAAAGATGATAATAAATTTTGATACATTGAAATTAGCTTGAAAACATCTACAGGTTATTTTTATCACAATTTCAAATAGTCGCAGTTTATAATCAGTCCATCCAAGGTTCACGCACTCTCTCCCACTTTTGTAACGTGGACACGGAGCTGTCAACTAACAGAATAAGGTTATATAAGGGCTATATTTCACCGGGACACCATGGCGGCGCGACCAGTTGCACCGCCATGGTGTCCGTAAGCTACCAAACTAGACACCATACAGGCACCAAAGTCGCTACACCATATTAAGACAGTATCAAAATGGACCTTAAGTGCACGCGTCCGAGTTGGTCGCGCCGCAAAATTGGTTGCGCAACCAAACGAACACCAGGTAAGTAACTCTCTATTGAGTTGTATACATTTTGTTGGTAGCGGCGACTGGTCGCGCCGCCATGGTGTCCCGGTGAAATATAGCCCTAAAATATGGCTGTTGAGCAGCAAGTTGTAAAACTGTGTCTACGTGTATAAGTATTTTGCTGAAATAAAAGTATTACTATCGAGTTACAGTATTTATCTTTCATTAGGTAGCATCATAACGTATAGCTTTCAAATTAGTTTTCTACCCTCAGGACGCAAAACAGTCGAACGACTAATGTAACGTACCATTCGCGAGGAAAGTTATCTTTGTAAACAGGACATGATTTCAAACAGCCGTCGGTGGCAAGAGTGGGGTGCAAAAAGCGTCATGTGGCGTGCAATATCGAGGCAAGCAAACATTTACCAAAGCCAGTTGGTGTACAAATGGCGGGATGAGTTTTCACAAGCCTGTGTCTGCGTTTACCGCAAATGTGTGCGTTTGTTTGTTGCAGGATTGTTAGAGAAGTCGTATTTTTTATATAAAATTCTAGGATTTTTGCCTGGGATGAGGGCTGTTTTCACCAATGAAACTCTCTCTCTCCCTCTCTCTTTCTCTTTAAAAAAAAAACGTGGCCCCAAATTAGGATTACTTCTGTATCGTGGGTGAGTTCACAAACGTATTACACATAAAAATATCAAATGTAAACATAAGCAATATTACTTAAGTATTATTTAGGAATATTTCTACTTATATATAGACCTAAAAATGTTATAAATTGTTGTCGACAATAACATACACTTTTTAGTATTTTGATATTGACTTAAACTTATGATTGCACAAGTTAAAAACCTCAGTGGTTGTTGGTTGCTATTTAATATAATCCTGTATTCTTTTGTATAAATGATAAATAAAACATATAATTTCACACAAAAAAGATATCTCACCGAGCCCAAGTCGTCGACGGTGCGTAGTGTTCCACGCGCGCCTCAAGAAGATGTCAGCAACCGTAGGGGCCCAGCAGGGTCGAAGCCTACTGGGGCCAAGGGTCTGACTCTGAAAGAAAGACTCGGCCCCGGTACGAAAGGCAACGAAGGAACAGGAGTGGGTCTTTTAGTCAGTAAAAATTTTACATTATCTCCCACTCCGCCCAAGAGCGGGGGATGTCATTGGATGATTTTTTATCGAAAAATAAAAAACCGGAACAATTATCCGTAGGCTATACAGGTATTTGTTCCGTGCGGGAATCGAAACCACGAAACGCAGTGCAGCAGCCAATCTCTCAACCACTGCGCTAACCGATCAAACTACTCTCGATCAGCTCATCTAAACTGCGTTTAAGAGCTGTCAAGGTCTATTATAACAATTGTCTCTCAGTTCTCGTTTTTCTGATTCCATTTAGTTGAAGAAATTGGCCCCAAGAGCAGATTTGTAATTCGTAACGTAGGTACTAAAAGCGAAGTATTACAAAGATCTATTAAATCCATGCAGAGCTGGGGTGGGGCTCTACTTTGAACATAATTAGAGAAATGAGTGTATACTAGTGTGATTCAGAATCTTCAGAGATATTGGATGGCGTGATATCATGTAATGAAAATGGTGTTAACATTAAGGCGATTGCAGTAATGCCAGAAGATTTACTATCATTTATTAAAGTGTTCCGTAGTCTATCCCCGAAGTATTTTATTAGATCTTCACTAAATTTATATGAGCCAACCTGGCAAAAATACTATGTTTACGCACAAAATTGGAATTTCTCTAAAAAATATACATGGAGAACTTGAAACTTGTATAACATTCAATAATTTCGAATTTCACAAATAATCAGGCATCTCATCGTTTAACCTGTTGTATGCCGGAACGCAAATGTACGCGGGACACAATGGCTTTTTAATTGTGTCTCTAGTTCGAATACGAAAGGTTAAGCGTCTTCTTTCACATAAAAAAAATGGCTGTAGACATAAAACATACAGGTGACAATTTGCTTTGAACTTATCAGCAGGCGCGAACATATACCGCTATTTGAAACAAAACATAATCGTCAAAATCGGTTCTTTGGCAAAGATATCGCTGTAAAAGATTAGACGATTCGAGAACGTCCTCCTTTTTTGGAACTTGATTAATAAAACTAACATCATAATAATAATATATGTGCGATTCTATTCTATTCTATTCTATTCTATTCTATTCTATTCTATTCTATTCTATTCTATTCTATTCTATTCTATTCTATTCTATTCTATTCTATTCTATTCTATTCTATTCTATTCTATTCTATTCTATTCTATTCTATTCTATTCTATTCTATTCTATTCTATTCTATTCTATTCTATTCTATTCTATTCTATTCTATTCTAATATATGAGTTGGAGCTAGTTGAATTTTTACATATTACTCTGAAATCTATAGGTAATTTAAGTATTTATGTTACTTTGTATGTAAAGTCCCGAATCGCAGTTAGTACTACCGGTAAAAGCAAAGATTTACCAAATCAAACTTTTTTTAACTTATTTCTGTAGCAGTTTTTGTTGTTTCTGTACATAATTTTTTCGACAAACTTTACAGTTTGATGGTGAGATACGCTCGCTTTTTATGACTGATATCAACAAAAGTCTACAAGACACAATACACCAATCAAAACAATAAACTGATTTATGAACTTCGCTAATTTCGGTATTTTTAGGGTGTCATACCTCAAAAGAAAAAAACGAAACCCTTATAGGATCACTTTGTTGTCCGTCCGTCTGTATGTCTGTCAAGACCCTTTATCTTGAGAACGCGTGGAGGTATCGAGTTGAAATTAAAACCATATACCCAGGTCTATGCTCCTTTGAAACTGTGAAAAACTCAAACATTTGAGTTAACGGAAAAAAAGATACGGCCGTTTATGTCGCAAAAAACGTATATTTCGACACTCAAGGGAATCAAAATTCATAGGGTACTTCCCGTTGACCTAGAATTCTAAAATTTTCACAAGTATAGGAAAAAATTTGAAAAAATTTGTGGTTACGTCACCAAAAAAAGTTTTTTTGCGATTCGGAAAATTCTTCGTAACTCAATTTGTGAATTGAACTGTTTTCATAGTTCATTTTGTACGGAACCCTCAGTGCGCGAGTCCGACTCGCACTTGCCTGTTTTTTTTAATTATAGATAGACCTCAACCACTATCTCACTTGATAGAAAGCCACGATTTGCTCGACGATGGAGCACGCTTGCCTAGAAGTAAACTATTCATTCTTGACTTATAGACCCCGAGGTGGTAGTTATTAGGAAATACAGACTCCAACAGGGAATTCCACTCTTTAGCCGTACACAAAATGAATGTGTTTCCAAAACGTTTTGTACACTATGGGCGGGTGGTCCACCATGTACCGGTGACGCATCGCTGTACATCTGGCGGTTTGATTATGGAACGGGGTTTGCGGATACACTCCCTGAAATACAAAACCGGTCGGTCGATCAGTCTTTTACTAGCACTCATTCATTAAATTTACGTCAGTTAAACGTATAAAATAGTAATATCTATGACACACAATGATAAGATAATAACAATTTTAACAATAACATGTGTCGATGTTTCAAATAATCTGGTCTTTTGAAAATGTCCTAAGACTTTTTCAATAATTCTGCGACATGTGATAAAGTAGAAGTAAAACATATCAGCCCTTTTAGACGAGTTTATGAGCACCAAAACTAACAGGACGATAAAACAGCAACAAATGGAAGTGCAGCAATAAATTTTATAGCCAAACATATTTACGTATTCACAATAAATTGACAGTAAAAATCATATTGTTATAAATTGTGACGGTTTATTGACGATTGATATAAAAGATTTTTACAAGCTTCTATTTAACTTGCAATGTTTGCATGTAATATATTTATTTGGGAAGAATCTTGCAAATGGAATTTAAAACAGTTACCCATAACCGATTGAGCTGATATTTGCTATACCTATGTAACTTGGATGACAATGCATTAATATGGAACTTTGAAACTGGTCTGATGATGGATTCGGATAGTGGTTATAGGAACTATTGAGCATAGCATAGCATAGTCAGTCTTCTAATGTTCCCAGTGCTTGGACTCAGGCCTCCTCTGTAGGAGAGGGTATGGGCCGTAATCCACCACGCGGGCCCAGTACGGGTTGGTGGATGTCACATGTCTTCGAATTTTTGGTTCTAGGATATGCCGGTTTCCTCACGATGTTTTTCTTCACCGTTTTGAGAGCAGTGGTGATGAAATAAATTACACAAAGTAATGCGCCTGGCTGGGTTTGAACCCGCGACCTACAACTCGTAAGTCGGGCCGTTATCACTCGGCCACCACTGCTCTTGCTCTGCTCTTCTCTACTATTGAGCGCGACAAGATAACCTCATCATGTTTGAGCTTGTGGCAACCTCTACCGCCGAGCCATGGTTCAGACCATAGACCGGAGCGAGAGGGAATGGTAAGCGGTCACCTCCTTCTGCGAAGCAGTAATGCTAGTGAAGGAGATGGTCTTGAGACCATCTCCTTCACTCACTTCACTCCTTTTACGTTTGAACGTGAGGGAACGGACATCCGCACGCCTCAGCTATCGCCACAATAGACGTCCCGAGCGTTGGGAGTCGCCGGGCAATCCCCGATTACCATAGGCGCGGGCTTGCGGACGACAAACATTAGCTAGCTCACTGTCCGCTCATCCTATTAGAACAGACCCCGAGTCATCAACGACGCGTAGTATTCTACGCGCGCCTTAAAGAGATGTCAGCAAAACCGTAGTGGCCAGCATGGCCGATTCCCGCTAGGGCCTCGGGGAATTTCTGAAAAGAAAATCGTGGTCGTAGAACCCAACTTATGGGCAATTAAGGATACTAGTGTGGTTTTGGTCAGTAAATATAATCACACGATAAAAGCTTGCTATGAGGAAATTATCGACATTAAAAACTTAATTAATATCTTTCCGTAAACAATAGTGGAGATGTTAAAGCGGTATTGGAAAGTCTGGTTTTGATATGATTGTAAATGAGGAAATAAGAACGATACAGGATTGAAATTAGCTTTTAATGAAGCTTTGTGGTGTATGACAGATTGTTAGGTTTCTATTCCCAGCCGTAGTGTGGTTTCTAAATCGGGCTATTTGCTACCACAGTACTGAAGTTTAGGATATGATCGCTTCATACAAATACTAGAACCGATCTGCTCTGTAAACAGCTCATTGTAAAACCTTACATGGGTTTTTTTTTTAGGTGGGAAAATCATCTAGTGACAAATCGCGCTTTTGGGCGGAGCGGGAGATAGTGTGACTTTTACTGACTAAAAATCCACTCCTGTTCCTTCTTTGCCTTCATCCCGGGCCCCGGGTTTCGCTTTCACACTACCCGTGGCCCCAGTAGGATTCGACCCTACTGGGCCCCTATGATTTGCTGATATCACCCTGAAGCGCGCGTGGAACAGTACGCGTCGTCAATGACTTGGGCTCAGTCCGGACGGTTACCGGATGATCGAACGGCGAGCTACACATTCTTCGCCATCCGCGCCTACGGTGGCCGGAAATCGGGATCGGAATCGGAGTGAAGGCTCTTACATGGGGTGAGATTGAAGTAAACTATCAACCTTAATTAAATTTAATTGAAGAAAACTTTTCCCCACACTAGGAATTACTCCTGTATCATGGGTGTATTCAGAAACAAGTAAAATCACATCCACAAGACACCCAAACCGTAACAACTATATGTAGGCCATACAAATATTTGTTCCGTGCGGGCATGAATTTCGGGACACGCAACGTAGCAGCCAATTGGTTATTCGTGCGTAAGAAACGCCTCGGTGTCACCATTCTATAGGGTGACTGGTAATTAGTGACCGATACTTAAACATGTGATTGTACTCATGATCACCAACAACTTTCCCAAAGAAACGTTTTTTTCACTCATTAGTTTTATGACAATATATTAATAATGTTATTATTATTATTAATAACAAAACAGCTGTTTGAATTGCGACCGCTCAACTGTTAGCCGCGTTAGGCCGTTGTCTCATGTACTTTTTTGTACCTTACCTACAATAGTGATAGAGCACCCACGCGGCTTGCAAACCCATCGGTGTACGTAATCAGTGTAGGTACCTACATGTTTCGGTTAAATAATATCCAAAGACAGTTAGTCTAAAAAAAAGTTTCTTTGGGAAAGTTGTTTGTGATCATGAGTACATTCACGTGTTTAAGTATCTGTCACTAATTACCAGTAACCCTATATAGACCACCCGGAGGACATACGGTAGAGGTGTGCCCCACTTGGGCAGAGCACCGCCGTGTCCTTGTGGGGGCGATCGGCGGCAACGATCTCTCGCATCGGGCCTTGGTACAGGCCATGGTCCGGAGCGAGGAGGTGTGGCGAGCAATGTGTAGCTCGCCGTCCGACCGTCCGGTAACCGTTCGGACCGAGCCCAAGTCGTCGACGGCACGTAGTGTTCCACGCGCGCCTCAAGGAGATGTCAGCAAAACCTTAGGGGCCCAGCAGGATCGAAGCCTACTGGGGATATGGGAGCGAAAGAGAACCCTGGGGCCCTGGAACAGGTGTGGATTTTAGTCAGTAAAAGTCTGACACACCGTCACACTTCGCCCAAGAGCGTGAGATGTCGTTGGATGATATCTCACCTAAAAAAGTAGCTAATTGGTTAACCACTGCCATCATTAAATTATTAAACATCTGATTTCTTATTTCTGCGTTATTCCGACATAGTCCAGGAGATAGTGTCCACTTCATGTTCACCTAATCTAAGTTTTCACATTGAGATTCTGTCTGTGAAAAAGGACAGCAATCCATTAGTAGATAATTGAAATACGCGAACAGACGCTCCACCAAATAACAACGGCCACAACATTCAAATATAAACAAAGCCTCATAAGTCAGGAAATCAAATCCGTACCCCATATCATTCTGGGTAATAAACTGCCATCATTTCACAGAGAACGCGTCTAAATCCACTTTGGCGCATCTGTAAACACCTCATACATCTCTGAAGGGAATAAATCAAGCTGCGTGAAACAATAGAGCTTTAGGCACTGTTGATGGTGGAAAAAATCATAAAAAAACACCATTACAAAGCCGTTAAGAGATCCCTGACTGCTTCAATACTGAATCTGACGGGAAGAGATGACAACCCCGATGCTAAACGTCTTTATAGCGACGAAGATGGAAAAATAATATTCCATTACTCATCTGCTTTAGTGTTTGCCGATAACCTATCGGGAAATGAAGACTTTTTTTATTTTTGTGCGTGTAAGTATTGGCTTCTTCGTGGAAAATTGAAGATATATATTATGTTGATTGTTTGGAAGGTTTCAGTCATTTTTAGGGGTCTACACCTCAAAAGGTAAAAACGGAACCCTTATAGGAACACTTTATTGTCCGTCTGTCTGTCTATCAATAACCTTTATATCGAGAACGCGTGAAGATATCGAGTTGAATTATAATTATATACTCAGGTCTGCGGTTTCTTGAAGCTGTGAAAAAATCAAACTACTGAGTTAACGAAAAAAAAAATACAGCCGTTTATGTCACAAAAAACGTGTAATTCGATACTCTCAAGGGAATCAAAATTCATTCGCATTTCCGTTGACCTAGAATCCTGAAAATTGGCATTAAGCAAGGTCTCATAGCACAAGTAAAGGAAAAATCTGAAAACTATAAATTTGTAGTTTTACGTCACAAAAAAAGAACTTCGGAAACATATTCGTAACTCAATTCGGGAATTTAACTGTTTTCATAGGTAAGTTTTTACGGAATACTCAGTGCGCGAGTCCGACTCGCAATTGCCCGGTTATTTTTAGGTGATTAATTTGTTTCGTCGAAATGACAGCATGAAGCTCCGGCCGCAGCGCCGTAGGAAACGCCTCGAGCGTTGGAAGTCGTAGGTCGATTCTCAACCACCGTAGGCGCGGGCTTGCAAACGGTGAGCAATGGGTATGTAGATAAGGCGCCGCTCGATTAGGACTGGTCTGGGTCGAAGGCGTGTTATGTTCCACACTTGCATCAAACAGATGTCAGCATAACCTTGCCACTGTGATCCATCGATCAGCCATTTTTTTTTGTTACCTCAGACTCAAAATGTGACTTTGTGACTGCGTATTGACAATTCTAGTTTTAAGTTCGATCGTTTATCGACTATAATAATCGACTAGGTATGTACCTACGTCAATGCTTTTTTGCCAACTGTGTTTTGTGTGTATTTTATTTTTGTACCACTTTACGTATATGTAATAATTTATTGTTATATAAGTTTTTGGTTTGTTTATTCAGTGATTTTTAGTATATAATGTGTAATCCTTAATGGCCGATCAACGTCTCATCTTTGACGACGGCTGGTGCTGAAAATCAGCGCTGAGGCTCTGTCTTACACGAGCCCCAGCATTTTGCTGAGCGCTGGCCGTTTTGCGCGGATGTGACTCATATCCTACCACTTATAAGTCGTTGTTGTTATTCGTTTATATTTTTAAGGTATGCGCCATGTTTGACTTAAATAGACTCTTTTTCTTTCTTTTCTTTCATAATTGACTGGGCCCGTTCGAGACGATGCCTGCCAGGGTTTTGGGACTATTCGAAAGAGTCACAGCGGCTCTAGAATGCAAACTAAAGAAACATAGGTTTTTTTTTTTTTTCGGTGGGAAAATCATCTTATGACATCCCCCGCCCTTGGGCGGGGCGGGAGATAGTGTCAGACTTTTACTGACTAAAAACCCACTCCTGTTCCTTCATTGCCTTTCGTACCAGGGCCGAGTCTTCCTTTCAGAATCGTTTCAGAGTCGTTGGCCGCCTCCCAGGGTGCACCGTCCCGCAGACTGGCCTTCACTCCGGACGTATCCGCAAGGGAACTACAGCCTGCGGGCACTCGAGGAGGTTTTCTGTCGTAGCACCCCAAAGAAACATAGGTAGGTTTTAGTAAGCAAAAGTCATTAGAGCGTGAAGGAGTAATAAACATACATACATACACACATTCATACAAAGTTTCGGCTTTATAATATAAGTGTAATTAGTAACCTCTTCTGCGGGTGGTCGTGCTGGTGATGCAGCACGTGGTGCGGGTCCCACACGTCGGGCTCCAGCGGCGCCGGCTCCACGATGAGCGGCGCGACTGGCTACTGGGGCCATGGGAGATGCGATAGAGATCCCCGGGGCCATGAAAAAATGGCAAAGAAGGAACAGGAGTGGGTTTTTAGTCAGTAAAAGTCTGACACTATCTCCCGTTCCGCCCAAGAGCGGGGGATGTCATCAGATGATTTTCCCACCCGAAAAAAAAAGTAAGCAAAAGTCAACGTCTCTTTCCACCCAGGAATGGAGGAAGTTATGTACCGATTTCCCAATAAAAAAACAAGTGCTTATTTCTCAAGCGGAATGATTTTATTAGATGATTTAAAAATTTTACTCATCATTATTTTGTTCTCACTTATCCCAACTTGGAGTCGTCGTAACATGTCTTCTTCTTTCATTTTCTTTTATTTGTTGTCAAACAGTTCTTCTATAGTATTTTTGGCTTTTTAACTAAACACAGTCATTTTTATTTATTAAAAGTATTTTGTCGTCCGACATAACAGTGTCTCAAGACGAAAGCAGTAAGCAAAGCGTGTTGCCACCCGATGACATAGGTTTGGGCTCTGAAACATAATCGCTCATAACGGCTCTTATTGTAAGGCTTAAAGTCATCCAATAGGGCAATGGAGAGGACTATGCTCGATGTTTCATTACGTGATCGAATCAGACATGAGAATATCTGAAACTGAACTGAACTGTATTGGCAGTAGGCAGGGCACATTGCTCGCAGATAGTCGATGGGGTCGAAAGGTTCTAGAGTGGCGACCGTGTACTCCGCAGCTTTTGAAGCCCTTCCATAAAGTGGACCGATGACTTCGTAAGGGTACCAGGATTTTGATGGCTGCGAGACGCATAAGAGTAGTTGTTGTGGCGATACTTAGAGCAAAGGCTCTATGTTTAGCAGTGGACGGCTTTCAGCTGAAATGATAACTATGATGACGACAGTCATCATCATCATCATCATTTCAGCCGATAGACGTCCACTGCTGGACATAGGCCTCCCCCAAATGTCGCCACAACGAACGATCCTGTGCGTCTTGCATCCATCGGATTCCCGCAACCTTCACCAGGTCATCGGTCCACCTTGTAGGGGGCCTTCCAACACTGCGTCTTCCGGTACGCGGTCGCCACTCCAGAACCTTTCGGCCCCAACGGCCATCCGTTCTGCGACCAATGTGCCCTGCCCATTGCCACTTTAGTTTGGCGATTCTTCGTGCTAGGTCGGCAACCTTGGTTCTCCTGCGGATGTCTTCATTTCTGATTCGATCACGCAAGGAAACTCCGAGCATAGCCCTTTCCATTGCCCTTTGGGTGACTTTGAGCCTTCTGATGAGGCCCATTGTGAGCGTCCACGTTTCGGAACCATATGTCATCACTGGCAACACGCACTGGTCATAGACTTTCGTCTTGAGACACTGTGGTATATTGGATGAGATTGGATGACGACAGTAAATTTACCAAAATAAATGATTCCACAGTCTTGTAGCGGTAATACATAATTACAAAATTCATGCAGAACATCGTAATGTAAATCACCTATCATACGATCTTCGTCTGTCAATGTATTGAATACGTAATTAATGCCGACTATTGTTACTGGTTAACGTCCATCAGTTAGCCAATTAGGTGAATAGTCGTAATCAGACATACCGCATTAGGGATTGTATTTCTTTGGTATATTTTTATCCTTCGGTAATATGGATACGGAGAACGGAATTATTTTATGATAATAATAAGAATATAGCCAATCAGTTTGAAAATAAGTTAATAAATAAGTTGTGATCTTGAAGAAAATAAGGGTAGACCAATGACGTGGTGAGAGTATTTAATTCTTTTTTTTTATTTTATTCATAAAAATAAACATTGTGCTGTAAATTACATATAAAATAATATTGAAATAGAATTCAGTTGTCAAATGCAGAAAAAAAATATAAAATTAAAATAATGTAAAAAATTGAGTCAATTCATAAAAATATGTCTTTAAATAAATCTAATGTCAGATATAATGTCAAATGAATAGCCAAAGTCAAAGCATAGTGTTTATATAAAAAGTTAATGCAATTAAAGAAAAGAAAGAAAGAAAAAAAACCGGTTATTTACGCGAAATGATGCAATATTTGACGTTTTGACGTTTGTTCTGGTGAGATTGGTGTCCTACATATTACGGATTAAAAATAAAAATACCACGTTAAAGTATTTAAAAAGTTTTTATTTGAGTGTGTAGCATCATAGTACATGACATATTGGTGTGGTGAAATCCCGGATTTGCTCCTAAAGTGTCTATATCTGGTGTAATAAAACAGCTGATCATCGTTTAAAAATATTAAAATACCCTCAAGCACTTCAATATTATTATCAACATCTCCGTTGACAGTTCGTTTGTTTTGATCCCAGAGTTCATTGAACTTAAACAATGCCGGCAAAGTGTGGTGGATGCGGCAAGTTTGTGTCGGCAAGCGACTCCACAAGGTGCACGAAATGTGCCAGTGTGTATCACCGTACGTGTGTCGGCCTCCCTTCGAAAGGTCCCGCAGCCACCATAGGGCAGTGTCCCGAATGCAGGAAAAATGTCCGCCGGGACAATAAGGCCGAGACACCTGTGCGGGGATTGGTAGCTGAGCTGCAGAGTGTGGAGTCGGTGGATGTGGATTTGTCGACGCCGCCGCCGATGCCAACGTCGACACCTGGGACCCCTGTGGGTTCTATTCAACTGGTTCATTCGGCGTCGCCTCCGTCAGCGGCGGCGTCGCTTCTCGAGTTCCCACAGGATGTGAGCTCGGCGCTGAAATTGGTGGTGGAGGAGCTACGCACCTTGAGATTCGAGGTCGTGGAGCTGCGGAAAGATGTGGCTGATTTGAAGGCGTCAAATGACTTGTGCCACATTCGTATGGACGGGATCGAGTCCAGGTTGGAGGTGCTCGAAAAGCGGCAGTCTGAAGGTTGCGATCAGTCAGCAGATTCGGGAGTAGTGGGGAGCATTGTGGAGCAGCTGAAGCGGGATCTTAATGATCGGGATCAGGAGCTCATGGCTAATGACGTAGTCATAGCGAACGTGCCTGAGGCTCAAGGAGAAAATCCCACGCATCTGCTTCAGCTTATTGCCACGAAGCTGGGTGTCACTCTGGAGGATCGGGATATTGTGTGTGCAGAGCGAGCAGGTGGCCGACACATCAAGGCGACCAGCCCTTCTGCGTCGACAGAGCCCCGCCCTCGTTCTATCATAGTGCGTCTGGCTCGCCGTGACCAGCGTGACGCCCTATTAAATGGTGCTCGCGTGCGGAGAGGCGCCACGACTGAGAATCTCGGTCTCCCGGGGAAGCCGGTTCGCTTTTTTGTTAACGAAAGGCTGACCAGGTTGAACCTACAATTATTTCGCCAAACAAGGGCTGCTGCGGCAGAGCACGGCTGGCGCTTCGTTTGGTCGAGGCGTGGTCGCATATTGGTCCGTAGTAAGCCCGGAGACCCCACTCACAGGATTGCGTCTGAGGATGACATCAGAAAGTTTATTGGACCGTACTCAGTCTCAAATAAATAATTGGTTATTTAGTGCTGTTCATTTTATTCTAATACTTAATGTTAGGTCTTTTAGTGTAAGTTTCTGGTTTAACGAGTTTGTGCGACGTATCTGTCATGATGTGGGGAGGTGGGCTTTTGAAAGTGAGTATTTGGCTCTGATAACACGAAGACACACTAGAAATACATACAGGACATTTTTATATACAATTAACATACTATTTCAACTTAATCAATATAATTATATTTCAGTATTATACATAAATACAATTTTTGAACATTACATAAGATGACTAAGTCGAAAGTATTGAAGTTTGGTTTGTTTAATGCTGGCTCACTGGCAACTAATCAGGATGAGTTCCTGATTGCCATGTCACAACACTCAGTAGATATCATGGCTATTAATGAAACATGGCTGAAACCTGAGGAGGAAGGCCGCGCGCCTAAGGTCCCGGGATATAGGCTGAAACATGTGCGTCTATGCGCGGGGGGCGGGGTGGGGGTGTAGCTTTTTATATTAAAACGGGAGTAAGGGCGCGCGTACAACCACATTCCAAAAGTTCCGATGTTGAACAGATGTGGTTAAGCCTAACTATTAATGGTAAAAAGTTATTAATAGGTACAGCATATAGGCCACCATGGTTTGAACTTTCTAGATTTTTGGATGGGATAACTGACAGTATTAGCGCATTGGCACCGTATGATCTTTTGGTAGTGTTGGGGGACTTCAATGTTAATTTATTGGATACTGCAAGTGGTAAAACTAAGGAGTTAATGGAGTTCTTGAATTACTCTAGTCTAAATCAGGTGGTTCTGTCGCCAACCCATTTTGTAGGTGACAGTAGTACACTGATAGATGTCATCTGTACCGATATAGGAGTACGCAATGTACAGGTCAATCACATCAGTGAACTTGGCCATCACTCGTTTATTGTGTGTGATACTGTGGTAAAGAAGGTAAAGAGCAAACCTAGGCTGGTTACATATCGCCCTTTAAGGGATATTTTAGATAACTACTTTGCAGCAGATTTGGAATCAATGCCATGGACGGAAATAAGCTCACTGCCAGATGTGGATAGCATGGTAGATTTTTTCAACTACCACATAAACCAATTATTTGATTTACATGCACCGATAAAAAGTAAGATAGTTAGAGATCGTCCCACCCCGTGGATAACAGACAATATTAAATTAATGATTAAGTTAAGAAACGAAGCAAAAAAGAACTATAATAAGAATAAACAAGACACTACAAAAAAATATTATTTGGACTTAAAAAAACAAGCTAGTACCGCACTGATGCAGGAAAAGAAGGTGTACTTTGACAGGCACATTAATAATCAGTTGAAAAACCCAAAAAAACTATGGAAAAATCTCAAGTCCGATGTGCTCTCAGATCATAGTGATGGCATGCTCCCAGGACAATTTAATGACCCTGACGAAATTAACAGGGCATTTCTTGATGTGCCTGGTCAGAACATATTGTCAACATCTCAAGTGACATATTTTGACTCTAACCGGTATGGGGACACTCATTTTAAGCTGCAAAATGTCAATGAAGCTGAAATTTCTAAAATTATCAAGAGTTTGAGGTCAAATGCTAAGGGAATAGATGGGTTGAGTCTCGATATGATAATGCTTACATTACCAACCACCCTCCATGCCATCACTACAATAGTGAATAAGTCTATCGATACAAACTCTTTCCCTGACTCATGGAAATGTGCTATAGTGCGTCCATTGGCTAAAACCAGTAACCCATGTACTGTTAAAGACCTACGCCCAGTAAGCATTCTCCCATGTTTATCTAAAGTCTTGGAGAGAGTAGTTTACAACCAAATGCTGGAGTACCTAGAATCTAACAACATGCTACCTGACCTGCAGTCTGGTTTTAGGAAAGGTCGTGGGACAGCCACAGCCCTTTTGGATGTGGTAGGAAATATCTTGGAAGCACGAGACCGAGGGGAGGGGACCTTACTTGCTCTTCTTGATTTTTCACGTGCCTTCGATGCAATTAATACCACTCTATTACTTTCCAAGTTAGCGTACTACGGTTTTACTACGGAAACAATAGAGTGGTTCGCTAGCTACTTACAGAATAGGTCACAGCTCGTGGAGATCCAGAGGGAGGATGGATCAACCAGCTCATCCTCTCCTCGGCATGTGTCACGTGGTGTGCCCCAGGGATCAATTTTGGGGCCTCTTTTGTACATTCTCTACAGTGCAGATATTGTCAATTCCTTCCAACACTGCAAATATCACATGTATGCTGATGACATACAGTTGTATATTTGTTTTAAAACAGCAGATCTAAAAGAGGCAGTGGACAAAATTAATTCAGATCTCGATAGAGTGGTGGAATGGTCAGATGCTAACTCACTAGTTTTAAACCCACTTAAGTCTAAGTTCATGGTTTTGGGAAGTAAAAAAATGATTAATGCGATACTGTCGGCCAATCCAGAAGTTTTTATAAAGGGAAGTAAAATAGATAGGGTTGAATTGGCATGCAATCTGGGTTTGACTATGGACCCTGAACTGAGATTTGAGAAGCACATTAGCAATGCCTTGCGTAATTGCTTTTATAGGTTAAAACTACTTTATAAAATTAGAGCCCATTTGAGTGTTGATCTTCGCAAACAACTTGTAGACAGCCTAATTTTATCACGTCTGAACTATTGTGACACAGTGTATGGTCCATGCCTATTAGCCAGAACGGAGAAGTTAATTCAACGTATTCAGAATGCATGTGTAAGGTTTTGTGTAAAGGTACCACATAGGAGTCACGTCACTCCCTATATTAATGAGAATAACATTCTGAAAATGGCAGCAAGGAGAAAGTTACATTTGGCTAGTTTACTGTTTGGAGTTATTACTACACAGAAACCAAAATACTTATACGATAAACTAATTTGGAGACACAGCAAATTTGAACCACGATCCTTCACATATCCTCTCTGTACACCACATCACAGAACTGCAGCATTCAGGGGTAGCTTCAGATACAGTGCCACGCATTGTTGGAATGTCCTGTCTCCGCCAATAAGAGTCCTGAAGACAAAAAAACACTTCATTACCATTTTAAAAAAGTATTTCTTGCATACTCAACAATCTTATGTAGATTGTTGAATATGCAGGAAATTTATATATGTATATATATATATATATATATACTTGAGTTATTTCATTCATTGGATTATAGTAATTAGTTTTATGTTTTACCTCTTTGGTCATGGACTTCAGGCAATGGGTATGGTATTCAATAGTGGTGATGGTATTCCGATTTGGATTCTAGTGGTCCTGTCGAGCCGACTATGTGAGTCGCCGCCATCATGCCGCCTCCCCATATTATGGTGCAATTTATGGTCTGTTGTCTACCATCGATCAAAATGGTACTGCAATAATTGTATTATGGGTTCAGCATCTGTTATTATTATCTGTCATTATTGTTATTTTGTGCATAGAAATGTTTTGTGTAGTGTATTTGTGCAATTTTAGTATTGTTTATTGTGTTTGTAATGTTGTTATTTTCATTGTGTGAATCTTTGTGTTGTAAAATTGTTCATGTGCTATGTGTATATATTATTATGTACTAACCTGTTAAAGTACACAAGCTCGCGGAGGGAGCGCCAGAGTGTCACTAGAACGGTGGTTGCTGAAAATCAGCATCGTAGATTGCTGGATTTGCCCAGCGTCGCGGTATAAGCTGAGCAACAACCTATTCTTGCCTAGATGCGACGCACAACTTGGATTTATACATTGTTATTTGTTTTTCTTAAATTATTGTTTATATTTATATTAGGTTATGTCAGTCTCTGTCGGTCGGTGCAATAGACAATGGACAACCACAGACTAAGCTGTAAGATCAGACTGTGTTTTGTGTAGACAACCACAGACTATGTAGACATCAGTCAACTGTGTTTTCTATATTTAAATATATTATTGTGTGTCTATAGTGCAGCACAGTTATGCTCGGTTTGCACATGGCCCGACAGTTTGCTATATTTTATTGTGCGTCTATTTGGGCAGAATAAACATGTTTTCTTTCTTTCTTTCTATATTAAAACTAGCTAACAAACATAATCAATAGATAGAGAAGATATCCGTCACATCCGTCCAAAACGGCCGAACGCTCAGCATAAAGCTACGGCCTCACGCATAATGCGATGAGTGGCGGTGTCGACATAAAGACGGTGCAGTGTACAATAAGATTTGGATAGGAAAAAGAAATAAAAATACATATGAATTATGAAAAAAAATACAGTATTTTTTTCATTAAAAGCATACCTATCCAGTGGTATTACTCGTATTACAAGAGTTAGTATTTATTTTGTATCATTTTACATGTAATCTGATATTGAGTATAAACATTTTTCCAATAAGAAGGTTTTTAATTAAGTGAGTCAAGAAGAGTTAAGGGAGTCTCAAGGTGGACCTATGTTCAGCAGTGGACGGTCTTTCAGCAATTGCAATCGACAGACCAGTTATAAGTGAAAATTGCCTAAATTTATAACCAGCGCAGATCATTACTACAAAATTTAATTCACGTAAACAACAGAAAATAGTGATGACCCTGTGTGACGACTAAAAAGCATCACCCAAAGTGAAAATTATCTCTTGAAAAGAAAAAAGAATTGCTTGTTCCGTAATTTACGGTGTGTAGCCATTGAAGGCACACGGCTGATAGGTACAGAAGGTTGACTTTGTACAATAAGCGAAAATGCAAGCAAAAGAGAGATATTCTGTATAAATGTTTGTGTGATGAGTACGATCATTTATTGTGTCTGGATGTAATTTATCTATAATATGTATGTATTTAGAAATATATAAGTATGTTTATCGTGTAGTAGATACTCACATCACAAGGTCTGCTTAGTTTGGGATTAGATGGCGTTGTGTGAAAGTTGTGGAATATTATTATTCCATTTATTTATTTTTTGTACATATGTACGTTTACATTTTAAAATATTTCTTTAAATAAACATATAAAAAAAACATTGAAAAATATAAAAAATAGTTGTCCGCCGGTGTCGGGAACAGGGTCCAAGCTACCGGTGGTTAGGACTCCAGAGACAGAAACCTCCGCACAATGCGAGCCGTATCAAGGAGTACTGCCTTCTGTGTCAGGCCCTTGATCCAACCACGCAACGACAGCTTCGACAGATGGTCGTCGAAGCTTTTGTCTATAAGGCCATTGGCGGTCACGACAATCGGCACAATGACAGTCGAGTCCACATTCCACATGTCGACAACCTTGTGTCCTAAGTTGAGGTAATGTGTGGAATATTATTATTATACATTATTTATAGGCAGAGATACCAAAAAAGTTGATCTCCAAACTACCTTGAATTCGTCTGCAGATTAAAATGCAACAGCACACCATGGTTAATCAAATCAAAGCATTTATTTGAAACTAGATTCAGCGAGCGCCTTCGCTCGCGTTACAAAAGTACATAATATATATCCTATGTCACTCAGTGAATATGGCGGTAAGTCCCCTCTTTGAGGCGTGGTTGGAAAGACCTCACGGCGTCCTCACCTTCCGCATGACGCAGGTTCTCACCGAACACGGTAAGTTCGGGAAGTTCCTGCACCGGATTCGTGCGGAAGCGATGCCCGGGTGTCGCCACTGTGTGGAACGCCCGCAGGACACGGAGAGCACACGGTGGAGGTGTGCCCCGCTTGGGCAGAGCAACGCCGTGTCCTCGTGGGGGCGATCGGTGGCGGCGATCTCTCGCGCCGGGCCTTGGTACAGGCCATGGTCCGGAGCGTGGAGGAATGGCAGGCGGTCGCCTCCTTCTGCGAAGCAGTAATGCTAGCAAAGGAGGCGGCCGATCGCGTGAGGCAACGGTCCTCACGCCCCAACCCCCGCCGGGATTCCGATCCCGATTTCCGGCCACCGTAGGCGCGGGCTTGCGGACTTTTGAAATATCAAGAAATGTGTGCGTATATTACTGCTGCTCATTGTATAAAATCGATAAGCTGTAAAAACTTTTAAGCTGTGCAGTAACTGACGGGGCCCGCTCATGGTTGCTAGAGCTGCGGTATTGTTCAAAAGTGTCACCTTGGCGCTGAAACGCAAAGAACATCTAAAGGAACATGGGTGGATTTTTAGTCAGTAAAAGTCTGATATTCTCTCTCGCTCCACTCAGAGCGAGAAAAGTTATCTAATGTGTATTATTTTGAAGTCAGCTGTCCATCTGTAATGACATCTATGACGTCACATAGGAACTAAAATTTAAAATCCTGCATCACGGTATTAGTGCTCGGCCACACTGGAAGCGCGGGTGCGGGGCGGGTGCGGCGCGCGGTGTCCATAGTGGGAACGAGGCACTATAACGTGCGTCCCTGCACCCGCGCCGCTTTCTGCACTGCGCTGCCAGTGTGGCCGAGCACAGAGTTCTCCGCGTGATTAGAACGTATACCACAGCCCGAAATCAACCATCGGGCAGTAGCCGTAACCGTCGAGTCAAAGGTGCCTTCTCATTTCAATGGAGGTATGTGGACCATTAAGCTCTGTTCGCCATCCCTCTAAACTGATTACCCTCAACTATGAACGTCACCGCAGCCTTCGTGTAGCTCTCAAGGAGATATCAGCAACTTTAGGGGCCCAGCAAGGTCGAAGCCTACTGCGGCCAAGTGTCTGATTCTGAAAGGAAGACTCGGCCCTGGTACGAAAGGCAACGAAGGAACAGGAGTGGGTTTTTAGTCAGTAAAAGTCTGACACTATCTTCCGCTTCGTCCAAGAGCGGGGGATGTCAGAAGATGATTTTCCCAACGAAAAAAAAAGCCTTCGTGTAGCTGCTACATCGTGACGTCATCACCTCGTACCTGTAAAAATCTACTTTAGGCTGAGTACTGACGGTTAACTTCAAGCTCACATCATTAAAGTTCTCTCGTTGGTATTTTTTTTCAAAACAGAACAGTTCTATCTGTTTTGTGGCTTATGTGATGTACCCTGATATGTTGGCGATCGTTACCGAGAGTTTTTGCCCTCAGAGGCCCGAGAACTTTGCCCTTAACTCGCGTATTTCCTTCACTTACACGCCGCTGTCGTTATAAATCGTGATATATACGACTACAAGTAATTATTACTTATGGCCCGCCTTATTTGTTAATTGAAAGGTACGGCTTTCTTCAGTAGGTAGCTGGGAGACAGTTTTGTGTTCAGAATTATTTACTTGTTTTTAGATACTGAAAAAGATTTTTTGAAGTAAGAAGAAAGTTCACTGAAAAGGGAGAATCTTCCGACCAGACCGGGTGTTGTGTCATATCCGGGCAACTGCCCGATTTTAGGCTGTTGTATGTGTTCAAATCGCACGTAAAACTTTAATTATAATTTTTATTTTTTTATTTTCTTTTATTTTTATTATTTTTTGTGTATTTTTTCTATGGGCCTTTGTTGCCTGATAATAAAGAATTATTATTATTATTATTATTTATTATAATTGCACGATGCAAGAATTCGATTTTTTTAGTTTCGATGTGGCGCCATTAATGTCGCTACAGATTTATTTTTCATCTTTAAAATTGTGCAATTATAGGTAGGGTCACTTGTCCTACTGTGAGCCAGGCAGATTCATTGAACCACCGCCATATTTCAAAAACGAAACGTTGCCACTCTACACTAAGGGCTTGTCCGCACAGCGATATTTCACCGCGAGGTTTTTATTCTTGCGTATTATATTCCGTGATCGGAATTACAATGGTACGCACTGCGAATAAAATTCCGTACGATTTTTGTCAGTTTAATGCTGTTCCCGGCTGAGACACATGAGATGGACAATCGAAAAAATTCTTACATAGCGCCGCCGTTGCAGGACTGAGCAAAACGCGCGAATTTTATTTCGCAGTGCGGACATAGCCATAACCACTCTATACTGTACAAAACATTCGCGCGGATTCATTTCCGCACCGCATCGCGTCAAATCTGCATGAAATCACAGAATTTTTTTACGCGCGATTTTTTTATCGCCTGTACGGATACTTCCATAAGATTCAATGTGTTACAGTGACGAAAAAAACCTCGCGGTGAAATAACGCTGTGCGGACAGGCCCTAATTCTATCAAAAGAGACACATAGGGGTCCTTCGCTGCCCAGTTGACTCCTACTTCTTGTGAAGGATACACACGTGGTGGTGAAATTCCTAAAAACAAACCCAAAAAGTATATATTTTCTGTTGGTTTTGAACTTTTAATATAATTTTCTTATTTATCTTATAGCCGCCGAAAGGTTATAGAGTGGCGACCGCATATCGGAAAACGCAGCGTTGGCAGGCCTCCCACAAGGTGGACCGACGACTTGGTGAGAATGCGGTGAATGCGAGACGCACAGGATCGGTCTGTTGTGGCGTCGCTTGGGGGAAGCCTATGTCCAACAGTGGACGGCCTTCGGCTGAAATGATGATGATGATGATTTATCTTAACGGTTCTTACGTAATCCCGTCATTATCTACATAAATACTTTCATTCATTTCACTATTGCTCAGATAGAGATTTTTCTTTTTTTTTTGGGTTGGAAAATCATCTAATGACATCCCCCGCTCTTGGGCGGAGCGAGAGTGTGTCAGACTTTAACTGACTAAAAACCCACTCCTGTTCCTTCTTTGCCATTGTTCCAGGGCCCCGGTGATCTCTTTCGCATCACCCATGGCCCCATTAGGCTTCGACCCTGCTGGGCCCCTACGGTTGCTGACATCTCCTTGAGGCGCGAGTGCAACACTACGCGCCGTCGACGACTCGAGCTCGGTCCGGACGGTTACCAGACGGTCGGACGGCGCTACTCACTGCTCGCCGTCCGCAAGCCCGCGCGTACGGTGGCCGTAAATCGGAATCGGACCCCGATGACGGCAGGGGCGCGAGGGCCACTCCTCAAAGACGGGACTTACCGCCATAATTATGGCATGCCCATATTTTATAGCGTTAAATTAGATAAGTATTAGTTTAAAAAGTGAGCTATGTCCTTCACCGAACCATTTCAGTATGTCCTACTATAAACCATGGTTCATTATGTACTATCGCTTTTTTTTTTAAGGTTCGCTACGCTCATAATAACGCAACATAATGACTTATAGTAACTATCAATTATTTATTTATTTTTTCAATAATGGAATGACATACATTTTAATTTACCTGTCTGTATAGCTGCAATATTTATTATACTTATCAGACTTTAGAATGCGACCGAAAGACGATCATTCGTCTAAAAACGTGTCAAAAGCGCTGCGTTTGCACAGAAATGATGTTATTTTACATTGATTATTCTACCCTACATTGTTAGGTTTGTAATAAACTTAAACATTGCGGCATAAAAATCGATTGACACCGAATTACGACAGCAACCAAATATTTTGAAGAAAAACAAAAACCCAGTACCAGTACGACGCGGTCGCCTCCTTCTGCGAAGCAGTAATGCTAGCGAAGGAGGAGGCTGCACGCGTGAGGGAACGAAGGTCCTCACGCCCTAGCCGTCGTAATTCCGACCCCGACTACCAGCCACGGTAGACGCGGGCTTGCGGACGTCGAGCACTGGGTAGCTCGCCGTCCGGCTGTTCGGTAATTAACCGGACCGAGCCCAGTCGTCAACAGCGCGTAGTGATCCTCGCGCTCCTCAAAGAGATGTCAGCAAACCGTAGGGGCCCAGCGGGGCCGATGCCCGCTAGCTATGACCGCGGAGAATTTCTGAAAGGGAAACCCGTAGTCCTAGTACGCAAAGGGTAATTGAAGGATACAGGTGTGGTTTTAGTCAGTAAAAGTCTGACACGCCCCCCGCTCCACCCAGAGCACGAGAAGTCATTTGGATGATTTCCCACCTTAAAAAAAAAAAAAGTACCAGTACGACAATCTATTTAACCCAGTTTAACCCAATACCACAAACTATTTATAAAATGAAAGATTTATTTCTTTAATTTTTTGTAGGTCTGTACGAATGCTTAGATGTTAATTACTCAATCACGCAATTGTAACCTAACAGATTCGGCCTGGAATTTGGCACAGCAGTAGAATGTGTAGATAAGCTAGCCATCTACTCGTAGCTAATTGGGTAGTTAGACATTTCTAGGATTGTTCGAAGGAATTACTGTGGCTCTGGAACGTAAAGTGCTACTGAAGAAACATAGGTGGGTTTTACTCACGCCTGGCCCTGGTACAGGCCATGGTCCGGAGCGAAGAGGAATGGTAGGAAGTCGCCTCCTTCTGCCAAGCAGTAATGCTAGCGACGGAGGCGGAAGCACGCGCGAGTGAACGGCCCTCACACACCAGCCACAGGGATCCCGACCCCGATTTCCAGCCACCGTAGGCGAGGTTTTACAGACGGTGAGCAATTGGTAGATCGCTTCCGGCCGTCCGGTAACCGTCCGGATCGAGCCCGAGTCGTAGACGGTGCGTAGTGTTTCACGCGTGCCTCAAGGATATGTCAGGAAAACCGTAGGGGCCTAGCAGAGTCGAAGCCTATTGAGGCCATGGGTTCACTTCTGAAAGGAAAACCCGGGGTCTTGGAACGCAAGGCAAAGAAGGAACATAAGAGTAGGGTTTAGCCAGTAAAAGTCAGACACGCCCTCTCACTCCGCCCTAGAGCAGGAGACGTCATTGGATGAAATCCCACTTAAAAAAAGGTGGGTTTTAAAGAGTAAAATTCTCTCACTTCACTCAGAGCCGAGGGATTTACATAGTTCATCAAACAGCAATTAATTGAAAATTAAAATACTGATACTTCGCGGTCCTTAAATATCCGTCATTTTATCGTTTTTTTTTTTTCGTTTATTTATTAACACAGTTTGTGCCAAACACACGAAACGATTTTATGCAATTTATGTAATTTATTTCGACGGGGGCGCAGGAACAATGTTTGTTATTGTTCGTTCAATATTTATTTTTAAAATTTTCATCCAGTGTAAACGGTGAGTAAATCGTTAAAATCAACGTGGTGGTCAATTATAAAATTACCTTGTGCTTCATTGCGGTTTGCTGTGCGAATTAACACTGGCCAGCTTTTGTTTTGGGTTAAACAATCAGTTCGGTGGGTTAAAATGTCGGTTATTAAAAACGAAACATAATGTTTTTTTTTTATATTTTTTTAGGCTGCCAGCTGTTATTTCATAACGGTTATTTAATAATAGTTTAATAAGGGTTTTGCTATATAGGTATGTCATCAAAAAATTGCAAACCCTGTACCACCCAAAGATTGTAAAATATCGCGAAAAATGCAAACCATTTTTTCTAAATAAGACACGGTTATGTTGGCAACTAATGAACTTGGACGGGATTTATCGTATACAAAACAATTTTTTCATAATACATATATTGAGCAATTATAATCTAATAAAGATTTAATTTCAATCATACGGAGTCTGCAATTTTCCGGTGACATAAATATAATATCAGTCTTTAAGAGTATTGTATATTTTATCTATTATTTATTTGATTTTTAACCGATTTCAAAAAAAGGAGGAGGTTATCGATTCGGTTGTATGTTCTTTTTTATTTTTTGTATGTGTTACCTCAGAACTCCGTCGTTTATGGACCGATATGCAATTTTTTTTTCCGATTTTGCAAATTCTTTAATTTCAGAAGTCGGTGTTAAATAAGTAAATAAGAAACAAACAATACCGAAAAACACCGACTTCCGAAATTAAAGTTATTTTGATCCTTTTAGTGTTTTTTTTAGAGAAGACGGTTAATTTTTTTTAAAGTTTTTATTATTAAGAAAGTACTGCATGAATTACATGCAGTATTTTCTTAATTTTAGAATAAATTTCTTGTCTGGTCTCGTAAAATAATAAAAATCTTTCTTGTCATCTTATTGGAAAAATAAATTTTCCGTCTAAACCTAAACGAGTTATCAAGAAGAAAAACGTTAAACTTATTTTTTTCACGAAACCTCAAAAGAAAATAAGCTACGATAGAATAATAACAGCCTAAGTAAATTAGGACGAGACCTGCAAACGCCTAAATCAATTTTCAAACTTTTATTGTCTTTTCACAGAATCTGTTTTATCTCGCTAACTTTTTAATGATTTAGATTACTGACCTTTTGTATATAACGTCTAATTGGCAAGAACTGTATGAAATATGGAAACGGTGTGATATAGTTTATTTAAGCTTTTTTTAAAAATAAATTTATCATTTATATAGAATAATACAGGATTTATCTATATTAAATAACCACCTAAAACTACTAAGGTTTAAACTTGTGTATTGTCGATAACAGTTTATAACATCCATAGGTCTTTAAATAAGTAAAAACATTTGTTAATAATACTTTAGTAATATTACTTAAGTTTACATTTGATATTGTAATGTGTAATATTTTTTTTTTATTCTGAGGGTAGATTAGTAATAAGCCTCAATACATAACCGGTAGTTCGTTCGCTATACGTACTTATATAAAAAAATAACGTGCTATTTTACAATCAGTGCTACTTCAAACTAGAACAAATTGTATATAATTTGTTCTAGTTTTAGGTTGCACTAGTTAATAATAGTTTCCATCTTCTTACAAATATCACACTATTATTATGCCTTTATAATATTAGTTATTAAGGACATTGCTCACGGATGTATGAAATTTCGTACCATGCTGAGTTAAAATAAAACTTTGTTTTTTACTCTACACAAATATCATATTAACTTTTAACTTTTTTATTCTTTTTTTTCGGTGGGAAAATCATCTAATGACATCCCCTGCTCTTGGGCGGAGCGTGAGGGCGTGTCAGACTTTTACGAACTAAAAACCCACTCATGTTCCTTCTTTGCCATTGTTCCAGGGCCCCGGGGATCTCTTTCACATCACCCATTGTCCCAGTAGGCTTCCACCCTGCTGGGCCCCTATGGTTGCTGACATCTTGAGGCACGCATGGGACACTACGCGCTGTCGACGACTTGGGCTCGGTCCGGAAGGTTACCGGTCGGTCGCAAGCCTGCGCCTACTGTGCAGGATCCTCCCGAACTTACCATGTCTGGTCATGCATCGTGTTACCTGCGTCATGCGGAAGGTAAGGACGCCGTATTGCCTTTCCAGCCACTCCTCTAAGAGGGGATTTACCGCCATAATTGGTGTGCCCAAACTTTTTTTATTCTGGAGTGGCGACCGCGTACCAGAAGACGCGGCGTTGGAAGTCCTTCCACAAGGGAGGCCGCTAACCTGGTGAGGGTCGTGGCACTCTGATGGATGCAAGACGCACAGGACCTATGTCCAACAGTGGTCCTCTTTCGGCTGAATTGATGATGATAATAATATATGTTATAAATATTTTTTAATTAGGAAAGAAAAATCCCTTTCTGCAAAAAAAACACGAACTGTTGCTTACGATGTTGTTTCTGAAAAGGTTCATCAGTTCAAGGTCATGACTAAGGCCAAAAGGTCATGTACTATATATGGAGTTTATGGCACAACTACGTTTTTGCAATATTTACTTTGTAGTGTTACATTTTTTCACAATTTTGTTTTATTATTATGAATGAGTGGACTATGTGGATTACTTTTTCCTTTTCTGTGATTTTAACATAATATCTGGCAGTTTTGAGTATTTAATGCGGCCTACCCAAATTACCTTTCTTTGGTATTGTTCATCCACTCATTGAGCTTTTCAGTAGTCCCGAGTTGAGCTACACGAATACTGACAAATGCTTGCACTGACTGCAGAGATCCACTCAAATCTGTGTCGCTCTTTCCTCAAAAGACCATCTGAGGCACTAATCTGCATGGGTCTCATATGATTTGACCATTACATGTTTACTGTATGGACTTTAAAAGATACTTTGACCTCTGAGTTTGTTTCGGAGTTTCTTCTCATGGTAGTAAACACCGGTCTCATCTAGTTAAAAATGACAAAAAAAAAATAAGTTAAAAAAAAAAAAACCAGCAAAGTGCAAGTCGGACTCACGCATAGAGCGTTCTTTATAAACTTACCTACATAAACACCTATTTGCGAAATAATTTCATTTATCATCTGTGATACTATAGATCAATGTTTTATGAGTGTACGAAGGCCCCAAAAACTTGGCCGTCAACTGCAGCGCTCAACAATGTAACAGTGTATCGTCCTGAGAAAACACGGATTTAAATTAAAAAACTTTATCCAGCTTTGAAACCGTAACAAGAAAACGAGATTCTCAAACGTGCTGTATGAATGAAGCTTTTGTTTTCATTAACTTTGTATTTTTAGAGTTTTGTATCTCAGTCAATAAAAACGCCAACTAATGCGATAAATGCACGTTAACTTATACTAACATCTGTTATTAATTTTAAATGAGCATTCCAATAAACCTAGCATAATAAGCATAGCATAATCAGCCTTTTAATCTTGCCATTGGTGGGACTCAGGCCTCCTCTCTCTAGGAGAGGGATGGGGCCGTAATCCACCACGCGGGCCCAGTGCGGATTGGTGAATGTCACATGTCTTCGAATTTTTGGTGCAAGGACATGCCGGTGATGAAATGAATTACACAAATTAATGCGCCTGGCTGGGTTTGACCTACAACTCGTAAGTCGGGGCCGTTACCACTCGGCCATCACTGCTCTCAATAATATACTGCACCCTCAAGTCTCAAATATACCTATAGTACAACAAACCACGATCATCGCATTTGCAATTGCGCAAAGGGCATGCGTTAGCGGCGTCTCCTCTAAAAGCTTATTAAGCTTTATATTAACTTATGTCTATCAAATAAAGTTGAATATGGTGTTAAGAGGTTTATTCTACGCATATTTTCACGTAGACACGCACTCGGCGTTGTTGGCGCGTAAAACAATTTACGCTGTTAAACAGTTTTTTTAAACTACTTCTTCTATTTCAAGAACACTACTATTTAAAATAAATTCTTTAAGAGTTTTTGTAGTATCCTTTTTTCCTGCTGTATTTTATTTATGAGCCATTTCTTATTAAACAACAGCAATTGGCCAAATAATTTCAAAAGACTTTTTGTCTTTATTTTTCTCAGAGAAACATAAATCTAACCATTTATCTTCACAACAATTACTTCAGCGCCTCTCGATATTTTCTGTCGAAAAATACAACTGATAAATTCTGAAGCCATTCAAGAGTTCAAAACTGTGCTTAGTTGGTACGAAATAACATTTTATAGGGATCGAGAAACCATCGCCTTGAAGTACAATGGGTAACATTAACAAAGTCACATTAACAGCTAAGTGTAAACAAGGAAAAAATGGGTAAGAGAAACTTTGTAAAAAAATATCGGGGCAAATATTTTGTTAAATATTTTTTGACTAAAACCAAAATACAAAACCTCTCTTCGTAATATTAGAAAAATAAGACATTTCGTTAGATTTTTTTCAACTTTTATAAGAGTCTAAATAATCCTTGTTAATTGTTTAAATAAAAGAACTCAATTTCAAAATTACTTCGAATAGTTCATCCTAATATTGATTCAAAATTAACCTTCGTTGTAGGCCTAATAGATCTAAAAAGGCTCCTTGTTCACACAAATCTAAATTAACACTGAAAGGACCTTGTCCCAAACAAATAGATCGAATTTTAAAATAGAGCGTAAGTTTGTACATTGAGTTACAAAAATAAATTGAAATTTCATTTTAACACACTTAAAAGCCTGCTCTTACTCCTACTGCTTTTATGCTTGCAATGTATTGTAATTTGCACTAGTGAGAAATGGGTGGAAGACCAGGCTCGCCACAATTTAATATATTTAGATACTGTTTCAGGCTGGTCGCTGACAGCTCCTGCTCATCGCGCTGCAGCTCCTACGCAGTCCATTTTTCAAAATAGTTTTTTTTGTTAAAGCTTTGCCCTATACTTTTTTGATTCTTTGACTGGCCTGTTGGTCTAGTGGTTAGTGGCCCTAAATGCTATGCCGGAGGTCGTGGGTTCGATTTCCGCCCAGGACAAATGTTTCTGTGATGAGCACGATCATTTGTTCTGTGTCTGGGTGTAATTTATCTATACATGTATGTATTTAGAAATATATAAGTACTAGCGACCCGCCCCGGCTTCGCACGGGTGCAATGCTGATTACTTCATAGTATAAAACAAAGTCGCTTCCTGCTGTCTGTCCCTATGTACGCTTAGATCTTTAAAACTGCGCAACGAATTTTGATGCGGTTTGGTCCAGCACTGCACCAGGGCGGGTCGCTAGTACTAAATATCTACAGAATGTCTTTATACACAACGTTCACAGGTTTTTTGTCATTAGACAATACAAACATGTTTTCTTTTGAGGTTACTCTTGAAAAAACGACATATAATTGGCCATGTGAAAAACATTCAACGCTTAAATCTAAGCCTGCAACGTTGAAAGTTTGACCCTGCGATTTATTGATGGTTATTGCAAAAGATATCTTTAGCGGAAATTGTAAGCGTTTATATTGGAATGGTAAATTCCATGGTATTAGAATTCAATTTCAATTAACCCAAACACTGCTAGGTTATATTGTTTTATTATGAAGGTCCTGTGTCTACGTTCCACCTTCCTCCATCATCGGATTAGTTCGATAGTACCTTATAGCCAAAGTGCATTTCATGACAATTCTAATAAGCCCAAACACGGCTAGGATACATTGATTAATTACAGAGTTTCGGTGCCTATCTTCCGGCTCCATCATCATCATCAGGTCACTTCGATGATACCATTTTCAAGATAACTATTCAGAACCATTTATTTATTTGTATTGTCATAGTCGCTTAACTGTCTTCATTGTGATATATATGTGAGTATGAAGTTCCGTTGGCCATTCCTGGTCTTCTTCATCAGTTCCACTTCATCAAATCTTACTTTTTGACTGTAAATGCTTATGTTATCGACGAAAATACCAAAATCACTATATAATTGCCTATAATATTTGAGGAGTTTTCTCGATTCCTCATGGATCCCATCATCAGAACTGGATTTTGAAAAAAAGGGACGAATCTGGAAGCATATTCTTTAAGAGGAAAAAAAAAATTGCAATTCGGTCCATTAATGACGGAGTTCTGAGGTAACACACAAAAAAAAATATAAAACATACAACCGAATCGATAACCTCCTCCTTTTTTGGAAGTCGATTAGAAACACTAAAACGATCAAAATAACTTTAATTTCGGAAGTCGGTGTTTCAGGTATTGTCTGCTTATTATTTAACACCGACTTCCGAAATTAAAGTTATTTTAATCGATTTAGTGTTTTGTTTTTTTTTTTTTGAAGTGAAGTCGGTTAATTTTTTTTGTAAAAAGTTTTTTATTTCACATTTTTTAGTTGTGATGCACTTACAGCCAGAGTACCTATTTCTCATGACAATCCGAATTAATCCAAACACTGCTAGGATAAATTATTTTATTATGAAGTCCCCATCCACCTCCCGGCTCCATCATCAGGTTAGTTCGATAGTACCTTATAGCCAAAGTGCATATCATGACAATTCTAATAAGCTCAAACACGGCTAGGTTACATTGATTAATCTCGGAGTTCCAGTGCCTACCTTCCGGCTCCAACATCGTCATCAGATCACTTCAATGATACCATTTTCAACATAACTATTCAGAACGTTTTATTTATTTACATTGTCATAGTTACTTAACTATCTTCATTGTGATATCTATGTGAGGGTGAAGTTCCGTTGGCTATTTCTGGTCTTCTTCATCAGTTTCACTTCATCAAATGTTACTTTTTGACTGTAAATGCTTTAGTTCTCGATTAAAATACCAAAATCACTATATAGTGTCCAGAATATTTGAGGAGTTCCCTCGATTCCTCATGGATTCCATTATCAGAACTGGATTTGAAAAAAATGGGACCAATCTGGAAGTAACCGAGTAGTAGTATATTTGCGTCGGCGCATCAATCTTTGAAAGAATCAAGTTATTTACCGCAACCGCTATGTCCCTACATTTTAAATCTGTAATATCTTCGAAAATATTCACTTAAATTACACGCTGCAAAGGGCCATATTGATCTATATTAAATGCACAATGTATTTAAGGTATTTAATTGGATAAAGATTAATGCTGTATTGCTTAAAATAGTTTCGTAAATAAGCCAATATTTCTCGTAAAAAGTAAAGGATAAAAACTGGTTATTGTGGGTTATAACTAAAAGATAGACATATACCATCGCGGACTTTTTTGTAGATCTTTTTAAGGTGTACAATACTGTAGTACATTATTTTGATCTATCTCTTAGGGTTCAGCCAGCGTTTGCAATGTAAGCGCAAAAAAATGTGTTTCTTTACGACATCACATTAAAAACCTCTAAAATCATCAGTGTTCCTTTACTATAATGTGCGTGTATTATACTTATAAACCTTCCTCTTGAATCACTCTATCTATTAAAAAAAACTGCATCAAAATCCGTTGCGTATTTTTAAAGATCTAAGCATACATAGGGACAGACAGACACGAAAAGCGACTTTGTTTTATACTATGTAGTGATAGTGATAGTGATATTTATCAGTTGTCTAGTACCCATAACACAAGCTCTGCTTACCTTGGGACTAGGCGGCGTTGTGTGATAGTTGTGGAATATTATTATTATTATATACTAGGAATTACTCCGGTATTATGGATGTGTTCATAAACCTGTAAACACTATGTGAATTTAAGACACAAGACACCCAAGTCTGGAACAACTATCTATAGGGCATACAAATATTATTTACCAATAATAATTTGTTACTTAATATTATGTTTATGAAGTTTCACTTATTATTCGAGTAAGTATGTTGAATAACGTCGTATGATACACGTAGGCATTGTCATTGCAGGCTCACAGACGGCCTCGCATTCGGTTCGGGTGTGCATTCCACCTATGCTGCGAGAGATCACTCGCAGCAGAGGTGAAAAACGCCCGGGTGTCATCATTGTGTGGACCGTCCGGAGGACACGGTGTAGCATACTGTAGAAGTGTGCCCCGCTTGGGCAGAGCACCGACGTGTCCTCGTGGGAGCGATCAGTGGCAACGATTTCTCGCACCGGGCCTTGGTCCGGAGCGAGGAGGAGTGGCAGGCGGTCGCCTCCTTCTGCGAAGCAGTAATGCTAGCAAAGGAGGCGGCCGATCGCGGGAGGCAACCGACGGTCCTCAGGCCCCAACCACCGTAGATTCCGATCCCGATTTCCAACCACCGTAGGCGCGGGCTTGCGGACGGTGAGTAATGGCTGGCTCGCCGTCCGACTGTCCGGTAACCGTCCGGACCGAGCCCAAGTCATCGACGGCGCGTACTGTTCTACGTGCGCGTCAAGGAGATGTCAGCAAATCGTAGGGGCCCAGCAGGGTTGAAGCCTACTGGGGCCATGGGTAGTGTGAAAGCGAAACCCGGGGCCGACGCTATCTTTCGCTCCGCCCAAGAGCGGGATTTGTCATTAGATGATTTTCAAACCTAAAAAAAAAACAACAAAAAAAAAACCTCTGCTGCCTTTACCCTCTACTATCAAAATGTACTATTGTATTCTTAGAAAGTATTTAGTAGTACCTAGAAATAAAGACAATTGCTTTGAAAGCGGCAATTTTTCTTTTTTAAAAGCACATATTCTGTTGGATGTGTGAAACTTTATTTTTACGCCCGACAGAAGTGTTACGTTTATTTTATTTATGTTTGAACATTACAACATTATTTAGGAGAAAGGAATGTATGTGTTTGAGAAAATCTAGAAATTTTCGGCTGAATTTTCATGAATAAATAAAAAGTGTATGAGTAAGTAGGTAGTTGTTTTACGTATTGATCACACTGTTTCAAACTTCGTTTTGGCTTTGAACTAGTGTTTAGCTAGTTCCAAATTTAGAAAGCTTTTGTTTTTGATACAAGTACAGTAATTTTCCCATTCAAATGTCCAATATTATTCTATATTGAAATCTTATTTTTATTTTGTAATCTAGTATTTTTTGTAGAATTTTTCATTAATTGTACGAAGTCAGTCTTCTCGATAAGAATAAAATTCTCAGCGCTATTTTACCGAGATTGCGCTCATTTCAAGGAGTATACAATATTGTATAGATAGTTGAGGTACAAAATTACACCAATTTTACATCACAATATCCATTAGGAATCAATTTAGTAATGCTAGCAAAGGAGGCGGCCGATTGCGTGAGGCAACGGTCCTCACGCCCCAACCGCCGCCGGGATTCCAATCCCGATTTCCGGCCACGACGGCGAGCAATGGGTGGCTCGCCGTCCGACCATCTGGTAACCGTCCAGACTGAGGCCAAGTCGTCGACGGCGCGTACTGTTCCACGCGCGCCTCAAGGAGATGTCAGCAAATTGTAGGGGCCCAGCAGGGTCGAAGCCTACTGGGGCCACGGGTAGTGTGAAAATGAAACCCGGGGCCCTGGGACGAAGGCAAAGAGGGAACAGGAGTGGGTTTTTGGTTAGTAAAAGTCGGACACTGTCTCTCGTTCCGCCCAAGAGCGGGATTTGTCATAAGATGATTTTCCCACCTAAAAAAAAAAAGGGAATCAATTTGCGAATAATTAAAATATCTACTGAACTTCAATGGAAAAATCCTGCCAAAAACCCAAATGTGATAGTTTTTTGATGGAGAGAAATCATCAAATCACTCCTGACGCCTTAATAAGAGTGCTTTTAATATCATGCGGATTTCATCACGCATGTGGGTTTGCTCCGCACACGTAACCCCCGCAAATGTCCATTTCATACGAATATTTATTTTAATGCGTGGAATACGCACGCGGGACGCGTTTTTTTGCATGATACTTGACAAACACCCTTTGTGAAGTTAGAGGGAATGTCAGACTTTTTCTGACCAAAACCCCCTGAGTTCTTTCAGTTGCCCTTTGCGTTCCAGGGTGACTACTGCAGCCGTAAGTATAATAGTTTTCAGAAGTCATTTTCTACAGTTGAAAGAGAAAACATCTCTATGGTTTTGTGAGTGTTTTATGGAGCGTCCGCTTATCTTACCTACAATACCCAATAGCTGAGTAACACACATAAAACCCATTGGTTAGACTGGTGTCAGATTTTCTCGCTTCTGACAACCCGTAACGACTGCCAAAGATCTTCATAATGACGGCACGGTATAAAGTCTCGACGTGGCTTAGATGGTCACCCATCCAAGAAGCCACCTTGGCAAGCATTCCTTAACCTAATAATAATAAATAATAATTTTTATTTTGTATATTTAACACACACAGTAACAGTTTAGAATGACATGATATATTAGTTGTACAAACACTGATCAATGGAAATAAAATGAACATTATTTTGACTCCTAAATTAAGTACTTACTTAAAATATACTTGTATCTCAGGAGCCAGTTCCTCTTTGGAGATGATTAAAAATAAGATGTTAAGTACAATTGAGATGGACGGTGAGCAATGGGTAGCTCGCGGTCCGGTCGTCCGTAACCGTTCGGATCGAGCCCAAGTCGTCAACGGCGCGTACTGTTCCACTCGCACCTCAAGGAGATGTCAGCAAACCGTTGGGGCCCAGCAGGGTCGAAGCCTACTGGGGCCAAGGGTCTGCTTCTAAAAGAAAGACTTGGCCCTGGTATGAAAGGCAACGAAGTAACAGGAGTGGGTTTTTAGTCAGTAAAAGTCTGGCACACCCTCTCACTCCGCCCAAGAGTGGGGATTGTCAATGGATGATTTTCCCACCGAAAAAAAAAGTACGATCGAGATAGCCTATAGAGAGACGCGTAACAATGTTGGGGAATAATTATGAGATGATTGTTAGTAATGATTCGAGCCTTAAAAATCAAACTACACAATATTACGTAACCACAAGTTCTTCAATAACGTAAAACGAAAAACAGCATAAATCGCACAAACAAACACGTTCATAACTCTAAAATATTACTGAATAACTTCTTGAAGTTCTACCAAAGAGTCTTTTCAGGATATTGAAAATCTATAGGTAGAATTTTCTTTGCATAGATTAGCAGTACGCTCTCAAGGTAAGTTCCAAGTGAAATGAGATGCTTTTAAAGTTATGTTAGAGTTTCGATAATGAGTTTCAATGTGAATGGTTTAAAGTGAACTTCGTAGTTTTGTAATCAATATGGATCTATAGTAGAATGGTGGTGTGGTTATCGAGGGTCGTTGCGAAGTTTTTGAAGTATATATGGGTTTAAAATGGGATATGGGTATCTTTTATGATTTGTAAAGGTGGGTCTACACGAGCCGAGCACAAATTCATGTAGTGTGGACCGACTTACCAGCCTCGAACGAGCGCGCTCCGTGTGGTTGATTCGTGGTCAACATTGCTTCGCCTATTGTCGATTTTTTGACGAACACAAGGGGGTTTTCACGTTCGAAGAAAATGATCGTTGGACACTCGTTGTACGTCCACACTGGAGACCGCAAGTAGAGCGCCTCGTCTCGTGCTCAGCTTGTGCTCGGCTCTAGCGTAGATCCACCTTTAGAGTGATCGTTAGACACTCGTCAGAAATCAGAAATCAGAAATCAGAAACGTTTATTTCAAATAGACCAATTACAGGCACTTTTGAATTGTCAAAATGTCGGTCAGTCAAAAAAAAATACAAGTGAAGCTAAATTGCACGTTCCAAGGCGTAGATCTCTATGGAGAAGAACGTCCACGTCGTCGTTGTACCTCCACACTGGACACCACGAGTAGAGCGCCTCGTTTCGTGCTCAGCTTGTGCTCGGCTTTAGCGTAGATCCACCTTTAGAGTGATCATTGGACACTCGTTGTACGTCCACACTGGACACCGCGAGTAGAGCGCCTCGTCTCGTGCTCAGCTTGTGCTCGGCTCTAGCGTAGATCCACCTTTAGAGTGATCGTTGGACACTCGTTGTACGTCCACACTGGACACCGCGAGTAGAGCGCCTCGTCTCGTGCTCAGCTTGTGCTCGGCTCTAGCGTAGATCCACCTTTAGAGTGATCGTTGGACACTCGTTGTACGTCCACAATGGACACCGCGAGTAGAGCGCCTCGTCTCGTGCTCAGCTTGTGCTCGGCTCTAGCGTAGATCCACCTTAAGAGTGATCGTTGGACACTCGTTGTACGTCCACACTGGACACCGCGAGTAGAGCGCCTCGTCTCGTGCTCAGCTTGTGCTCGGCTTTAGCGTAGATCCACCTTTAGAGTGATCGTTGGACACTCGTTGTACGTCCACACTGGACACCGCGAGTAGAGCGCCTCGTCTCGTGCTCAGCTTGTGCTCGGCTTTAGCGTATATCCACCTTTAGAGTGATCGTTGGACACTCGTTGTACGTCCACACTGGACACCGCGAGTAGAGCGCCTCGTCTCGTGCTCAGCTTGTGCTCGTCTCTAGCGTAGATCCACCTTTAGAGCTATGAATATATATTTTCCAGGGTTGGGAGATGGTTGGAAAGTTTTACAGCGGCTCTGAAACGCAATAATCAACTGCAGGAACATAAGTGGGTTTTATTCAATAACAATTCGTTGCTTACTTTTACTAGAAGTTGAATATTTCTCAAACTAGCCTAAAAAACCTGTCAAAATTTGGCTCATAAGTAGGGTTTAACTCAAAATATTTAATTCAAAAATCTTTCTTCGATGATTTACACTGTAATTACCAACTGTAAATTATTTATTTATAATTTGTTAATGTATCTTTATCTACATACAGGATACAAAGCAAAGCTAGTGAAAAGCGAACTCTGTCTGTTTTTGTCGTTCCATTCCCCAGTTTCACATGTTGTCCCGACTGTTCCTTTATTCAAAAACATGCTGCATAGACTTTTTATAGCCAGTGTTACAAAACTCATGTGCTATGATGAAAACTTTATCACGATAACTGGAGAAGGAAAAGCTATTCATTAATTTTAAATGTGGTGAATAACTGATATTCTAACTATTAACAATTTTTAGACACGACATGTCTAAAAATTGTCGTAATAAATAGTTTTAGGCCAATTGACAAAGAGTTGTAGGAATATTGGAAAGAGTTACCATGGCCCTAAAACGCAAAGGACAACTGAAGGAACTCTGGCGGGTATTAATCAGTAAAATAGGCTTTTAGGCAAGTCCCTTACGTTGTTGAAACTTCAACGATCCGGACTAAGCGTTTCGTTTCGTCGTTTATATCGCGTACATCGAAGGACTGGAACAATTTGCCTACTGCGATCTTCCCGTCCAACTATAATTTAGGTGTTTTCAAGGCTAGAGTGAATAAGCTCTTAATAAACTAGTGCGCCTCACCATCAATGATTGCATCTTTGCTTACCATCAGGTGGGATTGCAGTCAAGCACTGGTTTACATGAATTTAAAAAAAAAGTCCTCTCGCTCCACCCGTGAGAAGGTATTTATTAATTTAAAAAATGCAGAGGGCAGAGCAACTTGCTCGGAGTCGGAAGGCCTCCGACAAGGTAGACCGATAAGGGTGGCATAATGAGGGTCGCGGGATTCCATGGATTTGCATTCGGGGTGTAGGTATGCCAAAAGCATGGGACTGATTGAGATATGGCGACTCTTGAGGTAACACTATTTATCTTTTTTAAAAGTTGAGCCATGTGAACTCACATACAAAATACTGCCAGACCCAAAACGACTGGATCTGGTAGGCCATACAAATATTTGTTCAGCAATGAATCGTTTAACCACTGCGCGTACCATGCCATCAACCATATCCAGCAGAAGACATCTTTCAACTGAAATAATAATATAATAATAATATAATATTCCACAACTATCACACAACGCCGTCTAGTCCCAAGCTAAGCAGAGCTTGAGTACTAGACAACTGATAAACATACTTATATATTTCTAAATACATACATATATAGATAAATTACACCCAGACACAGAACAAATGATCGTGCTCATCACACAAACATTTGTCCTGGGTGGGAATCGAACCCACGACCTCCGGCATAGCAGTCAGGGCCACTAACCACTAGACCAACAGGCCAGTCAGTCAGAAATGGATAAATATGAAGCAAGAAAACCGTAACCATCTGTTCCACCACTTTGTTCCGTTCCAAACACTGCCTCACGTATTTGTTTACTACCTATTTACTTTGGTAGTAGAGATGGTGATTCTGCCTATAGAAGATCGGCTTTCGAATCGATTCGAATTGAAATCAAAAGAATCGATTCGGTAATGAAACGAGGTTCTAAAAGATCGATTTCCTAGAAACTGATCCGTTGGTTATCATGCAGGTACAGAGTTTTTTAAACACCCTACTGATGAACCAACAATGAACATGTCTATAGTAATCGGGTGTAGAACATTCACATAACAATTAATTTAAGGGTAATGGGTGATAATATTACGAAGAAAAAAGTCGAATATCGATTTCAAGTGTCTGAAATCGATTCGCGAAATCGATCCATTGTTTACGATCGATTTAAAAGTCGGTTTTCTTAACCTACAAAATCTATTTTTCGTTTAATCGCTTTCGATCGCCATCTTTATTCGGTAGTAGATAAATACATATAACAATCATTCCACCACTTTGCTATGAACCAAACACCGTTTCACGTATTTTTTCCAAGACCATATTGCATACACACAGTCAGTACTCAATTTCTTTTCGAACCAATACGACCAATCCTTTCTAAGTCCACTAAACCAGGTCCGTTTACATGGAACGTGTAAATCTCACACGAGTTCGAGTAAATACAGGCAGCTCGCAGGCCGAACACGGATCCTGTCAAACGTAATAAGCTCCTTTGAGTGGCGTTAGTCACGTAACAAATGAAAGAATATACGAAAATATACGAATATTTCCATCCTTATTTTGCGTGCTTTCCGGGTTTGTGCTCGCGGTAATGTTAGTGCGTTGGATGCTGTATTTACCCGAATATCCCAGAAAGAGGGAAACTTTTTTTTTATTTATGACGTAATATTTTTCAGCAATGAGTAGCACGCCGTCCGGTCGTCAGAAATCAGAAATCAGAAACGTTTATTTCAAATAGACCAATTACAGGCACTTTTGAATTGTCAAAATGTCAGTCAGTCAAAAAAAAAAAACAAGTGAAGCTAAATTGCACGTTCCAAAGCGTAGATCTCTTTGGAGAAGAACGTGCAAGAAACTCCATGGACACTCTTTTAAATCATATTATGAGTTACATAAATCTTGGTTACATACTTCTTGTCGCTTCTAATATGTGAGCACAATGTAGATAAGTAATAATAATTAAAATAAAATAAAAAAAACTAATTTAAAAAAATAGAAATTGAATTAAGTCACTGGCAGCTAAGAGATGACCAGTCTCAACTGACGGCACCCGTTCACGAGCATGATGGTCGTCCGATAACCGTCCGGACCGAGCCCAAGTCGTCGACGGCGCGTAGCCGTCCACGCGCGCCTCAAGGAGATGGCAGCAAATCGTAGAGGCCCAGCAGGGTCGAAGCCTACTGGGGCCACGGGTTAAGTGAAAATGAACCCGAGGCCCTGGAACGCAAGGCAAAGAAGGAAAAAAACAAGTGGCTTTTAGTTAGTAAAAGTCTAACACGCCCTCTCGCTCCGCCCAAGGGCGGGAGATGTCATTAGATGATTTCCCACCTAAAAAAAGGTGGGTTTTAGTCAGAAATATTTTGACACTCCTTCTCACTCCACACAGAGCAGGAGGAGTTATTGCACAATTTCCTTTCATAAAAAAATAAAACGAATGAAATGAAAAGAGCATCTAATATGTTATCAGCAATCGAAGAGTCGAGTGGGGACGCACGCGGTATGCCTCAACTCGTGCCACTCTGTAAACACGTTTACAAGTCGTGATGTGAGCTTCCTGAACTATACTAAGTTTGAACAGCGACTTAAGGACAACTTGCTTGTTTTTACATACGGACTTGCCTTAATTATTTGAATAAATATCTTATTGAAATCTGAGTGAAGGTTTTTGTATGAGATTCCTTATTCTGCTTAATGTTTCTGAACATTGGTTACCGTTTTTATTTATTTAGATAGTTAAAAGCGACTATGACAATACAAATAAATAAATGATTCTGAATAGTTATGTTGAAAATAGTATCATCGAAGTGAACTGATGATGGTGATGGAGCCGGAAGGTAGGCACTGGAACTCCGTAATTAATCTATGTATCCTAGCCGTGTTTGAGCTTATTAGAATTGTCATGAGATGCTCTTTGGCTAGAAGGTACTATCGAACTGATCTGATGATGGAACCGAAAGGTGGAAGGTAGATACAGGAACTTCATAATAAAAAAATGTAACCTAGCAGTGTTTGGGTTAATAAAAAAAAAAAACACTAAAAGAATCAGGTAATTTTTTTATAGGCACGCATGGGATACAACAGGCAGTCGACGACTTGTGGTCGACGCTTACTGGACGGCCGGACGGCGAGCTACCCATTGCTCGTCATTCACAAGCCCGCGACTACGGTGGTAGGAAAACACCTTGTGACTCCCAACGCCTGGGTCCTCATCTATAGTGGCAGCTGAGGCATTAAGATGTCCGTTCCCTCATGGTTCCGACCATCTCCTTTAATAATAATAATAACAATAACGCTCAAACAGCTGATTAAATTTTGATCAAATTTGTTACACTGGTTAATCACGTCCTGAAATAAGACATAAGATACTTTCTACTCCCGGCGTATGTTTCCTTTCAAAGGTAAGTTGTAACTTACCTATGAAAACAGTTCAATTATCAAATTGAGTTACGAAGATTTTTCCGAATCGCAAAAAAAGTTTTGCGACAAAACTACAAATTTACAGTTCTCAGATTTTTTCCTATACTTGTGCTATGATACCTTGCTTCATGCCAAATTTCAGGAGTCTGGGTTAACGGAAAGTACCTACCCTATGAATTTTGATCCCCTTGAGAGTGTCAAAATATACGTTTTTTACGACATAAACGGCCGTATCTTTTTTTTTCGTGAACTCAGATGTTTGACTTTTTCACAGCTTTAAGGGACCGCAGTCCTGAGTATATGGTTTTAATTTCAACCGATACCTCCACACGTTCCCGAGATAAAGGGTCTTGACAAACAGACGGACAACAAAGTGATCCTATAAGGGTTCCGTATTTTCCTTTTGAGGTACGGAACCCTAAATAAAGTAAGGAGTTGGGGTAGGATGGAAAAAATAACCTACAACTAATTCTCAAACCTAACTTTATACCTACACTAAATTTTATAAAAATCGGTCAAGCCATTTCATAGGAGGTCGATAACAAACACTCTTCAAACATGTAGCACATGTCTTAGTTCTTATTTACTTTTACTTGCTTCGGTGTTTCAACAAATTGAAGCTACTGAAATTAGCTACAAATTTTGAATTTGGTAAATTTAATCCTACCATAACAGGATCAAATCTATAACTTTATGCTAACTGTAATATAAACCGAACATGTCACTAGTTTAATCATAAAAGTTAATGAGCAACAAAGTAAAATGTCTTCATACAAACGTTAAAATTTACATTTATTATAATCTACCACTGAAACCAGTTTATCTGCAAACTTTCCACCATACATTGTCATCTTTCACTAAGGCCAGGTTATACTAGATAGTTGAATTGTATATTCCGGTTATGGGATAAGGTCTCTTAATTTTAAGTGTGTACATGCCCTACGATCTCTTGTTAAGAATTACTTATAGTAATTTGAATTGCCGTGTATTGTTTTCTCGCGACGTTGCTTGTTCAGCATCAGCCTGCAAACACAACATTGAAAGAAAGAAAGAGTGCCACGGATGCTGCAGTTAACGTGTCCACTTACTGGGCCTAAGGATGATTCTTAAAAACCGAGAAAATGTCTCATTCATCTGGCCTATATTGGCCATCTGGTCAATATTCCATTACTCATCTGCTTTAGTGTTTGCCGATAACCTATTGGGAAATGAAGACTTTTTTATTTTTATGCGTGTAGGTTTTGGTGTCTAAGAAAATGGAAGATATATGTTGATTGTTTGGAAGGTTTCAGTCATTTTTAGGGTTCCGTACTTCAAAAGGAAAAACGGAACTCTTATAGGATCACTTTGTTGTCCGTCTATCTGTCTGTCTGTCAAGACCCTTTATCTCGGGAACGCGTGGAGATATCAATTTGAAATTAAAACCATATACTCAAGTCTGCGGTCCTTTGAAGCTTTGAAAAAATCAAACTTCTGAGTTTACGAAAAAGAAAGATACGGTCATTTATGTCCCGAAAAACGTGTATTTCGACACTCTCAAGGGAATCAAAATTCATAGGGCCCCGTTGACCTAAAATGCTGAAATTTGGCATGAAGCAAGGTCTCATAGCACAAGTTTATGAAAAAATCTGTAAACTGTAAATTTGTAGTTACATTAGTTAAAAATTGCGATTCGAAAAAATTTTCGTAAATCAATTCGGGAATTGAACTGTTTTCATAGGTAAATTTGTACGGAACCCTCAGTTCGCGAGTACGACTCGCACTTGCCCATTTTTTTTTAATTTGCATATAAGTTTTCCCCGATCACTAGATGTATCAAAGGCACTCATTTGAACCCAGTGGCTTACGACACAAAATAGGTGCGAAAACTAGGCCAGATGAATGAGACAATATCTCGGTTTCAAAGAATCACCCTCAAACAGTTTAACGAGTATAGAGAAAATTTTCAGCTTCAAAATATTCATGAAATAACGCCTCAAGCTCTTTGTGGAGCAAGAGGGACTGTCAAACTTTTACCAGCTGAAACCCAACGTGTTCCTTCAGATGCCCTTTGTGATCTAGGGCTGCAATGACTTCGAACAATCCCGCAGGGCTTGCAGCGGGAAGGAGTGTCAGACTTTTACTACTACTTCACATGTGTTTTTTCAATTGCTCTTTGCTGTCTAGAGTCACGGTAACTGTCGAACAATCCACAGCAGAGGGCTTAGCCAAGTTGATAATCTACAATCGTTTACGTTAGTATAAAACTTCACTTCTAAAAAATGTATGGGAATGACATCATCTCAACGTTAAGTCATGTGGTCAGAACAATGAAATCGGAGGCGTTTCCGACTGTAGAAAGACATTCGAAACGAAACGATCGTAACTTGGCTAGGGGGGCTGTTGATGAAATAACGGTTAGTGCGTACGCCAGAAT